>JAJHUR010132857.1:6429-21200 GCA_027495735.1 Lutjanus campechanus | reverse complement strand
ATGTTGTAGGGGTGGAGCTGGACTCTCTGATGGCAGTGTCGGAGAAGAGGATGCTGTCTAAGTTGCATGTCATTTTGGACAATGTCTCCCACCCACTCCATGAAATGCTGGTTAAACACAGGAGCACATTCAGTGAGAGACTGATTCCTCCAAAATGTACATCAGAGCGCCACAGGAAGTCATTCCTACCTGTGGTCATCAAGCTCTACAACTCTTCCCTTGGTGTCTGTTACTTCAAGTAAATCGACTGATTTGGACTCATCTTAACAGTGCTACAAGTTACTCTTTAGTTATATGTACAGTATATATACAGTATGTACCACTGCTGTATATATTTGTACATATTGATATATATAATATGCTGTACATATTTTAAATATTTTTAATTTTGAATATTTTATTTTTTATTTCTTAAAGTTTTATCTCTACATAATATTTCTATCTTAATTTCTATATTTTATATTTCTGTATGTTATATATATACTTTTACTTATATTCTAGTCTTTCTTAAATGGGCGCAACTGTAACACCAACAATTTCCCCCCGAGGATCAATAAAGTATTTTATTATTTATAAATTTATAATTTATTTCTGATTCTGAATACTGATCCACTGATCAAAGGTCTGACAGTTTGATCTGAGTCACCACTCAGAAAGGTCATGTTTAGAAGGGAACCC
This sequence comes from Lutjanus campechanus, assembly GCA_027495735.1. Classification (NCBI taxonomy): domain Eukaryota; kingdom Metazoa; phylum Chordata; class Actinopteri; order Lutjaniformes; family Lutjanidae; genus Lutjanus; species Lutjanus campechanus. The sequence continues at coordinate 20,522 of JAJHUR010132857.1, read as the reverse complement.
AACATTTTTTAAACTCTCATGAAATTTGTGTCCGTTGTTTTTTCATTGTGCAAATTGTACTTATGTTTTCTATGTGACAACGCAGAGTTACATACTGCTGAGACAGAAAATCAGCTGGTTATGGTTAGAAAATGATCACAGTATGGGTTAAAATGATCACTCTTTTGCAAAATGGCAGCTGCCTGGTTATAGTTTTGCTTTTTTTTATAACTAAACAGTCACTAAAATGTAATTCTGAAAATTCATATTTGATCAGCACTGCCTGGTTTGACACTGGACCCCCCCTCTCCAACTTTATTGAAAAAACAAAGTGTGCATGTGTTGTTTTGGTCTGAGTTTCTGGTGCTCTACAGTGACCTCTAGGCATATATAGCACCTTTAAAAAAGACTGGTTTGGGTAAAGATAAGTACATTGCATGTCACATGACAGAAGTGACTTACTTAACAAAACTTAAGTCACTTTAAAACTTTAAATAAGTCGATGTTGACTTTTGGTTTCACACAGGACATGAATCCCCATGTTTGTTTGAGACACTCCTCCACACCCCTCCTCCATATGTGGACTCTGTCACTATTCATTCATCAGTCATAATCACCAGAGCCACTAGTGATCACTGCCTAAATAAATGGAAATATGGCTTGTAATAAACCTTTTCCTGGTCAGGTGAGCTGCTGATATAAAATCTGCTGGATGGTTGCGAATGACTTTCTCTTGTGTAACAAGGTGCTGGGTGACCAACAGAGAGCAGATGCAGCAGGGTACCATCACTTTTTAAATTGCACAGAAGTGCCTTTTGAATGAACTTTAGAGTTTCAATCATAATTACAGTAACAGCAAAGTTAAAAAGTAATTTCACAAGGGAGCAGGAGGAAGTGCTGTTAACAGCCTCAAAGTAATGAAGCCCTTAAAATAAGGCCTTTGAGGTTTGACTATAGAATGTATTCATATTCAATAGTCTGGATTACGTGTAAAATCAATTATGAAGAGATTTTTTTTAATCAAATAATGAACTGTACCATTTGAATTTTCTTTACAGAGCAATTTAACATTTTAAAAAACGTGGGAAGAAAATGCTGCTGGATTTCACGGCTCACTGTGTGTCCAGATGTTTGGAGCAGCTCTGTCAGGGGATCATGATGAAGGTCAGAAAGGTCTGTTTCTGTTAACAGTTTTAACTTAAACCCATAAACATATACAGTGGACTCAGTTTAATTTCCTGCCTCAGTGTTTGCCAACATCAATAGCTGACAAGAAGCTGTTTCCTAGCAACCGGCTCCTGAAATGCTCTGCATCCTGTCTGTGAGGGTAAAATCCATTCCTGTGGAGTTAAAGGAGGCTGCTGAGGCATGCGCTCTGCTCACCTAATGACACTGAGTCAACAGGCTCAGTAACAAGCAGCTTGGAGAAAGCTGCCCTCTTCAATCCTGAATCAAATAGATTGGTTTGTAAAGCGGGGCCCACTGTAATCCAGAGCGGCAACTGACTCATTGATTAACCCCGGCACTCAGGGGAAATCACCAACACATTCAAATGAGAGCTGCTATATCTATCCGATGCCCCCACCCCCCAACATCCCATCCCATCATCATCCCACTCCGAACCGCTGGGACCTGCCTTCAACTTTCAGCACCACAGGGCCCGGACAAACATTAATCATCTTTTCTACAGATCTGAGGAAAAAACGAAACGTTCTGCCCTGTTCACCTCCTGATGACGCAGTCTTTCTTTGGCCTCTTGGGCATCACAGCAGGAGATCCATCAGAGCATGTTCAGTGTGATATGCAGCTGGGCTGGCAGAACGGCCGTGTGATGTCGAGGCCTGTGATCGATGAGTGCTCCGGCCAGCACTTCTTACATTTGGCTAACTGCACTCAATATGGCTTTCTCACATGGACAAGCTTAAATCATGCAGCCATCCATCTGCTCTTGTTTGTGCACTGATACAGGGTGCACGATCTTGCCTTTTTCTTGGAGCCAAATATATGTTTGTTTGAACTGCAGTTGTCTTGGTTACTGTTGTCATGCCAACGTCCCCCCAGCCCCCCTGACTCCAGGCTTTTGAAGTAAGGATCCAATGCAGAGAGACTAGAACCAATCAGAGTGATGCTTTTTTTAAAAACACCAGTCTGTCACTGTCCTCTTAACTGTTTATATACTCTGAGTGTGTGTGTGTGTCTGTGTGTGTCTGTGTGTTGGTATGCAGTGTGTGGAGAGGCTCGGGTGAGAGGAGTTATGAGAGAATGAGACAGTTGGAAATTAAAATCCAGCAGCTAACAACAGAGAAAACATCTCTGCTAACACTGAAGATATCTCCCTCGCACAGATTTTTACAGATTAAAGGGATAGTTCAGATTATTTGAAGTTTACTTGCTATGAGGTACTTATCCATAGTCAGTAGATGGTGGTTGGCATGCCTCCAATCTGGAGAAGCAGCAGGAATACTAGTGTCAGCAGCAACATGTATTTTAGACACCTAAAAAAATCTAAATCACTTTAGGTGTATGCAATATTCATAACATTTTCACCACTTCATGTTAGTCAGACTTTTCTGACAGGAAACCACTGTTATAGAAAACAAATATCCCTCTCTACAAACCAACCAAACTCACAAAATCAGTGATTTTACCTCACAGAACATGGTAGCTGTTGGTCTACTGCTGCCTCGATCTGTTAGGTTGTTTGTGTTATTGTGTGACTTCAGCATTTTAAAGGATTAATTTGCATTCACCAACATCACACAACAACACAAAAAAGCTAAAAGATCGAGGCAGTGGTAGTCCAGCAACTCCAATGTTCTGTGAAATAAAATCACTGATTTTGCCAAAGAAGTCTGGTTGAGTAAATAAATAAATATTCTTAATAAAGCATACACTTTAACTGAAATTGATTTTTTTAAAGTGGGCCTTTTTTAAGTAGATAAAACAAGTTTTGCTGCTGATTCTCCAAACTGGGGGCATGTCGATCTATTGTAGGTAATATACTGACTATAGACAAGTACCTCATACAACCACACTTTAAAGCACCTGAAATAACCCTTTAAACAGGTAAAATAGCATATGAACAAGGTGTGCTGTGAGGAGTTCAAAGCTATTAATTAAGCTTTAATATCTATTTGACAAATTGCAGGTGAGGAATAACAAACATGAGTACTGACCAGTCAAACTGAATGATGCTGGGAGAGAAACATGCCGTAATCTCTGATATGTATCATTATCTAGTCATTGAGAGAAGCACAACATGTAATCAACCCTAACCCTGGATCATGTCAAACACTGCATGAGAACAATTAATTTGACTTTGAAGTGTTTTAATGAGCGGTGCAAACAGCTGCAGAGGCAGCACAGAGTAGGATGTATGCCAGTTAAAGCTCATACAGTGTATAGATGGCCATCATGTCCCTGTTGGTTAGATTGTGACAGCTGCTCCTCTTTGTTGATGCAGCTTGTTTGTTGTACAGTATGCTGTCATGACTCATGCCACTTTGAAACTTCATGTTATCAAAGAACTGATTGCCAGGCTTCTGTAAGAGCTGACAGAGAATAATTGGCTTTTAATCAGAGCCCACATCTCGGATTTGTTCAGTGATTCATATACTGTAGGTCTGCCACTGTGCTCATTGATGGCTGCAGAAACAATCGACCACTCAGACTATTTTAGAATGGGGAAGTCATTTTCCTTCATAGCTGGCTAGGTAGCTGGCTACATGCAAAATAATGTTGACAAATGTGGATGAAAGCAACAGTTTATAGGCTGTTGTAAGCTGACTTACAGAAATAACAACTCTAAAAAGGTTTATTCATGTTACATTAACTGCCCCTAGCAATTACTACCTCAAGTGCCTTGTCAAAATTACTGAACAACTGAAAAGGACATCAGCATGATGAATATTTCACTTGCCAATAATTCAAAGTGAAATAAATATGAGTCTTTTTGAATGAAGTCAAACGCAACAGCAACTCAGTCTGATTATCAGGCAAAACACACCAACCTTTGTGACTGTGTTTGTTAAGCTGATGACGTTTCCTTTACAGTTTTTAAAGGGATAGTTAAAAAAAATCATCTCTCATCTGTGGTTCATTCTTCCTGAGCACCACAGAGCCACGAAATTCAAGTATTTCCGATCTCTGAATGAAATCCACAGTTGGTGTTTAAAAAGTGGTTGGTAGTGGTTCTAGTAGTCACAGGTATGCATAAGCAGTGGGCAATTTGAGGGGCTTGCGATCCCCCCTTGTTAGCAAAATGAGTAAAATGCTTCCTCCTTGTTAACACCCCCCCCCCCTCCATCAGCAGAGAGAGTGCAGGACAGAGTGGTTTCTTATTTGAATATGTTAGTCTAGTCTGCTGTACTCATTGATCCTTTATCTGACTGAGGTGTGTCACAGTTAGAATCTATGGCCTCGACCATGACTCTGAACTCATCAGCAGTCTAACTGCTGTGAGCTGATAAATCCATGGAGCTGTCCGAGGTGCTGAAGGAGCAGACAGATCTGTAATTGCTACTTTTTCTCTGAGTTACCGGTGTAAACAGCTATATCGATTCAAAGTGGGAAAACATGGGTGAACACTGAGTGATCTGGGTTTAGACTGATTTTGTTAATATGTCAAGGCAGTGTGTTCAAGCTAATACAGGCTAACTTTTCCTTTAACATTAGGAGTGCTCTGGGTCTTTGTTAAAAAGGTTGACAATGACGTGAATCACCACATGGGACACTTTGACTTTCTCAATATTTAAACAAAACAAACCATCTTTCTCTAACTTGAACTCAGTCTTCTGGTTGCTCGAGACAGAAACCCTGGTCTTTGATGTCAAAGTTCTGTGATTTGTGGGTGTAAATTTCTGTGTTAGGACATCATACTTCCTGGATTAGAAACTATTTTGCTGGTGAACATCGTCCAGGTAATAGTGTGGGATATTTTGAAGGGTTTGACAGAGTTGCTGCTGTGATTTATCAAATGGAACGATAGTGTTTTGTACAAAGTGTGGCTTGAAAAAAAATAATGGAAGAACATTTCAGCTCTCCAATTTCATGCAGCCGCAGAGCCAGTCAAGTCTCATTTCACAGGTAAATTTTATGTTGTTTCCAGCACCACATGCCTCAGTGAAACAGTATATGTTCATGGAATAAGCTGCAGCTGCTCAAACATGTTTACTTTTTGCTCAGCTGACCTCCTGACCTTCACACCTTTACTTTTCACAACATCAATATCAAACTATTTTCTGTACTTTGTGTTTATTTGACCACATCATTCCCTGGTCTATTTTCCTGCACACATCACATGTGAATTTAAGATTCTGTGTTGCTTTCATAACATTTAGAGTTCAGGTTGAGTGTGAGCCAACAGATTCAGATGAGTTTCCATTAGTGTGCTACTGTTTGAACATGTGCAGGCTGTATAGCTGCTGCTGTTACGCAAACACACACAGTTGTTACAACACTATACAGTAGGTAGAACATTTCTCTGGGGCTGCGACCCATTTTATGACCTGACTGCTGCATTTTAAAACATACAATACACACGGGAGCGCCAATTATCCTGATGATGGCCTGACGTGATGTAATCACAGTGTGGAGAACAGTCTGCTATGTGAACTCATCAGTGTACATATAATCAGCACAGTAGCAGGTGCAATCTAAACTATAACATCAGAAGACAGCCTCACAAATAATCTCATTTTCACTTAAAAGGACAGTTCACTCCAAAATCAAAAATACATATTTTTTCCTGGCCTGCAGTGTTATTTATCCATCTAGATAGTTTTGGTGTGAGTTGCAGAGTTTTGGAGATATCAGCTGTAGAGATCACTGCCTTCTCTCTGATATAATGGGACTAAATGACACTCGGCTTGTGCTGCTCAAAGCACCAAAAACTTAATTTGGAAAACTGAACAGCAATGTCTCTTTTCAGAAATCATTACCTGGTTACGAAAAATAATCCACAGACATTGTGAGCAATTTCATGAAGGGACTACTTCCTTTCTGCAGTAGAATATATCAAAACTACTTTAGAATCTAGCGGAAGAATATAGTTCCTACATGAAACTACTCACAACAAAGTCTGTGGATTATCTTGAGTAGCCAGGTCATGATTTTTGGATAAAGATGCTAGTTTTGCGTTTTTCAAATGTATTTTTTTATGCTTTGTGCACCACAAGTGCCATTTAGTCTTAGAGAGAAGGCAGACATCTCTACAGCTGATATCTCCAGAACTCTACACTCACATCAAAACTATCTAGATGAATAAATAACACTACAGGCCAGGGAGAAAATATGTATTTTTGATTTTGGGATAAACAGTCCCTTTAAGTCTTAAGGTTTGTGTTTTCTGCACTATTTGTTGTAACTAATGGCTTTATTGATGGTTAATAAATCATGAATCTCTTATGTCTTATTGATTAGTTATAAGTCATTAAGAAAAAAATATTTGAATTTCAAGTTGTGAATAATTCTGTTGGCTGGTGATTCTGTCTGCAGTTGAGTGTTAATTTAGTAATAAATGTATTTTGATGGAAATGTAAAACCCAATTCTTGACACCTGTAACAATTTTGTAAAACCAGGCTGTGCATTCCTCACATCTGCATCATGTTTATGTTCTAAACTGCCTCTTGAGTTTTGGTGAAGATGGCTGAGGGGACGGCACCCCCTGGCTTAAAACCTGACGTATGGAAGCATTTTGACTTCTATGAAATTGAAGTGAAAAGTGAGCGGGCCAAAGCTGCATTGCATGCAAGCTGTGTCTAACTAAACTAATTACAAATCATTGCAAATACACTATGTTTTCTAAACAGCAAACAGTTGCACAGTGAGACAAAATAAATCATTTCTAGAATTGTAATTTTGATGCATCGAGATGCATTGATAATTGTTTTATAATCACATCATAGTCCACTGAATTTAATTAAAAGGTACCAGGAGAAATTAGTGGTCAAATGATCTGACCAGTAAAAAGGAATGTTCATACCTTGGCAGCCCAAAGGCTGTTGTTCTTAAAGGCTTTTAGCTGATCTATACAGCATTATGATGAATGTGTGCCTTCGTTGAAAGTGGTATTTGGGTTTTGTACAACCCAAACCACATGACTCCCTCATTCATTCATGCAATCTCCTTTTAGTACAGATGCAAGTTATTGCTGAAGACTGAAAGGATGCTGCTGACTGCTTGAATGTTGAAATAAGTGTCTTAATGTTTTGTGTTGTGTTGATCTGTGGTGTTGGTAAGTTGAATTCCTGTTACAGCACATGCACTCTCCTGACAAATGCAACCAATTCTGATCAACATGCAATGGAGTGAACGATGGAAAGAACTGAGACAATACTGAGAATGAGTCGTAGCTCATGAATAGTTTGTTAGTTACTCACCATACTGTCGTAGTGAATCAGCTCCAGCTCGTAGTCCGGCAGTATGTCCGTCCTCTTATTCACCAGGTCCAGAGCCATCTGAGCGGAGGGGAGGCAAGCTTGTCCACCGGGCCAGCCTCCACTCATGGGGAACAGGGCTCCGATGTAGAGCTTCTTCTTGCCTAGAGCCGGGCAGGAGCAGGAGAGGAGGACAGTGAGGGTCAGGGTCAGAGAGTAGCGGAGGACGGACCTGCGGAGGAAGAGGCCTGGGCAGAGCCGAACCATAGCTGCTGGATGCTGGAGGCTTGGCGGGTTGAAGAGGTCAGTTTAGTCCTCCGGTACTGTTCAACTTGAGTGTGTGGCGTGCTGTGCGTGGGTCAGGAGCTTTGAATTCCCATGAGCAGCAGATGGGAACACATTTAGAATATTAATTTACATGAAGAGCGCACTTTAATCTGACTGCTTTACTTTTTGTTGCAAAAATTGCCAGCTGACAAACGAATGCAATGATTTTAAAACAATTCAGCTGCTGTGAACTCCTGCTCCTCTCCTGTGGAAGTGATGATCATCTATTCTATAATGTTTGGAGATGAACTTCATAAACCCTGAAAATCAACTGCGTGTTGGGAAAAAGATCCTCAGATTATTAAATGCAATCAATGAAGAGCAGAGAAGAAGTGAAGCGATGAACAGAGACAGTTCATTGGCTGGACCTGCTGTTTTCTAACTGAATTTGAATATTGAGTCGAGATTTGTGATTTAGTCCTCTGTCCAAGGTGCTGAAACTAAAGTCGCGGGAGCTCCGTGATGTTCAGCCTGAGCCTGAACCAGCCACAGATAATAGACGGCAATAACGCCTTATGAACTATTAACAAAAATCCACACTGAGCTCATGAGGAAACACACGGAGAGCTTTAGTCTGTCCTCTCGTCATCTGTCCTTCCTCATCTATCCGCCTACACACAACGCACATGGGAACACTGCAATACACGAGAAATGTAGGCTTTGTTTTCAATAATCCAGTGCAGTCCAATTCAGAGCAGTCAGTTTGAAGTCAGGTCGATCCCAGGATGAAGAAGTCGCCACAGTGCTGCTGGAATGCGGTGAGCTCTTCAGGAGGAGAGAGGAGAAAATGACGGTAGCAGTGCTGAGCTCTGTGCTGCTCTGTGCGTTAGATTGTGTCTGACTGCAGCAGCAGCAGCGTGTGAGGGAGAGGAGGAGGAGGAGGAGGCAGAGGGAGGAGGAGGAGGAGGAGGGCTGTTCACTCTCTCCGTTTCACAAACCACTTTGAATTTGCAATCCCTTAACACAGCTCCGCTCATTTATCTTTCCTCCTCCCGCCATCCCCTCCCCTCCTCTGACAACAAGCCTCCCTCACCCCCCCCCCTCCCTCTGTCTTTACATCCTCCACCGCGCCGCCAGCCTACACGGACTAATGTTAAAGGAACTTCACCTTCAGCCGCTCCACACACGTCCCTGAAAACTCCAAACTGTTCCTGAGTTCTTGCAATATTTTGTTGTCATTTCCAGTTTCCAGTTTCATTACATTACATTACATTATTGCAGTTCTTCTATATCAACTGGATTTTGCCAGCTTGGAAAAGTCTGTTACGAGAGGCTAAAACTGTCCACTGAAATGCAATCATTCATTTCAGTTCAGTCATTCACTGTGCACTGTGAACACAACTGTGGGCTTTAAACTTAGAGATAGCCATTATTGCTTCTTACACATACGGTTACATTTTTAAGAAACAGAACGCACCGCTGTACAATAAGCTCAGAGCTTTTGCTGTTATCTTACAAACGGTGAAGAGGCGCAAAGAGGCGCACAGCACAGTGCAGATGTCATTGCTACTTTCTAATCAACACTTTTTTTATTTTCACACTCACGTTGTGTAGGTAGCAAATGAATTTCCTCCCATCTGACCACCCATGGGCATGTTGGTCTCAAAAAGATGTGTGGTCAGGCGCACTGTTGCCACATTTCTATCTTGAGACAGCAGAAAGTGATTGCGCCACAAAAACCTGGTCTTCTGATAGTAACACGCCTTCACTGGCAGGTTCACAATTAGGGCTGGACAACGTATTGATAATTTATCACATGTGATATAAAACTAGATATCATCTTAGATTTTGGATATGGTTATATCATGATGCAATGCAATGCATGTTGTGATGCTTTCAGGCATTTTTTGTAATGACATTGCAGGACCAGAAGAAAGTTGCGAAAGATTTTTTTGTACAATTCATTAAAAATCAAAGGCACCTTGTTCCAGGGAGAACAAAACCACACTCTGCTCTGAATGTTCAAACTAACCTCACCAAAAAGGTTCAGAATTACAAAAGAAGCGCACTGACCATTTATGTCAACAACAACGACAAATGTCTTCTTTTCAGTTCCCATGACAAAATAAAAAAATATCACTGCAAAAAAACAGTGAATAATAACACAAAACATTGAGTCACTTCATTGCATGACATTTGTGCAGGAGATATCTGTGATTGGTGGAACTCTCAGAAATCTACAATGATTGGTCAAATTTGCGAGTTTGGACAAAATTGCAATGTTGCACAGAATTCATGGGGATTGGTTGAATTTGCGTGAATTGTTACGATCGCAATATCACTTCCTAGGGGGGACTGATTATATTGCAATGATTAACAAACTTGTTTTATCACCTAAGCCACCTCCACCCTTTGGAGTACACAGCCCATATGATAATCAATAATTTCTGATATTGACTGATATGAAAGTTGACAATCGTGATAGATTTTTCAGCTATATTGAGCGGCCTATTCACAATGCACTTACACTGCAGTTAATCTGCCATTCATAAAAATTAACATCGTGACTGACAGTAGATTGGTTGCAGGCGGGAGAAAGAGTGAAGCATCTCTCCATTAACAAAGACACTGTGTGCATGTATACAAAACGCACAGCAGCAAAACTTCATTAAGTGACATTACTGTGTGTATATGGACACCTTGAAATGTTAAAACGACTGAAAGCAGTGTCTCTAATCATTAAATTATCTTTTAAATAATGTTGAGCAGCTCAAGCTTTCCAGGTGATTTCTTTATGTGTGTTGTATTGATGTATGAGATTTACTTTAAAGAAAATTTAAACATTCCCAGCTGAAGCAATGTCAGTGCAGCAAATATTCATAATCAGCAAAAGCGTACAGTAGTTATAGACTTGACAGGACAGAGAAAACTCTACAACTCTGATGGAAGTCAGGATTTATACAGCTGCTGTGCCTGGTGTGCAAATGTGCACATCATCTTTCTTAATGGGGAGACGCTCACCCTATTTCACCCACCTGCAACCCATCTACTATATGTTCATTTTCATGGCACACATCCTGCGTATTAATCGCTGTGCCTGCGGATTTAACTGCAGCCTTTGAATCACTACAAGTGGGTCATTTCAGTTTTGATCTCAGTTTTGTTCCCAGATTGTGAGGAATTATTTTTGCAACAGTAAAATCAAACTGAAATAAACCTTAAAAATGTGGTGACCATGAGGTCGTCAACATGTACAGGAAAATGAATTCAACTAAAAACTGTTTTCATCTGTTTTCATCAGTTGAGCTTCTGTTTTCATATTCAAACCTCCACAGATAGCAGACAATATCTTTTATTGGTGAAAACTCTACAGGATCCCCAACCTTCTGTGTTTACAGAGGCTGAAAGTCATGCAAGTGATTGGCAATATGGGTCTCTAACATAATCACCTATAATTCATAGTGATGTATTCTTTGTGATTCCACTCCGTGCCCAGGTGAGCCAGGGAGCGTGGCTGCTTTTGGCACACTCCAGAGGCACAGTGACTTTGACTGTGATCTAGCTACGCTGCTGGGTTCACAAAGAGAGAGCTACTGATGTGCTCTCATGCATCTCTTGTACTATCCCACTATTGACTTGTGGAGGTAAAAAAAAAAAAAAAAAAACGTGTTGCACAGAGAACATCTGTTTGGAGAATTGGATTCTGAGGACAGACAGGGTGAGAATCTACAGTATCTGATGTTGTGTTGAAGAAAACACCACATGTTAAATTGAGAACAGGAAAGGGGGAGAAAGAATAGGGGGATGACATGCAGCAAAGGGCCGTAGGCGGGAGTTGAACCCCCGGCTGCTGCAGAGGACTCACAGCCTCAGGACATGTGGCAAACCTTCTACCAACTGAGCAACCAGGCCAACAAACCTATACATGTTTATGTTTGAGATTTTTTTCTCCACAGACTCAGCAGATGAAGTAGTTGCAGGTTTAAATATTTTTGTTGATATGGATCATATTGTTTAACCTGCTGTAATACTATATGTGACGCTACATCTTTTAGTTGTGTATTCTAACATTAATATGCACACACACAGAAATTGACATAGGTACACGTGCACACATGCACATATCCATATTTGTTCATGACGCACCTGACCCGCTGGCTGATCACAGATCTGTTGGTGCTAGTGGTTCTAGATATTTGGTGCACTTGACAAACTTGGCCTGATTTGTTCACAGCTGGAACCAAAAAATAGCAGGTTTTCCTTGGCCTCAAGTGTCATATTCTACAGGTGTACAGTGCAACACCATCTGTTGATGATGCATCCTTGATTACAATTGTTCTCCTAAGTCTTCATCAAAGGACCAAGTTTGCATAGCTGCCACTGCCAGTTGTCTAGGTAAAGGTTGTTAAGTGGACTTTGAGTAAAGTATTTTTATTTACTACTATTAGTTTTTATAGTTGTGGTATCAGTATTTTTCACATTAGTATTATTAGCACTTCTATTAGTCATGTTACTAAAGATTACTACTACTGCATTTTCATTCCCAAGTCACCAAATAACAACATGTTGTCACCGCCCCATGCAAGTCATACAGATGCACTGTACCCATTAGTGGCTGAAAGAGACTCACTGGGTGGGTGACTGGGGTGTCAAGCATCTTCAGTGTAATCTGTGGCTGTATAAGATGCACTGGTGTAGTATAAATAGGGAGCAGTCTAGGAGGTGGGGTCGATGGATGGTTCAACCACCATCTTCAAAACCACCTTCAGAACACCGAAGAACACCGCCGAGGTAATAATCCACGATAACATCCCATGTAAGCTAGTTTACTCCAAGTGGGATGCGGATCCATCAACAGTCCGTGCAACTGCCATGGCACTGCGTTTCTCCACAGCCAAGTGTGCCTGCTCAGGCTGGGGCCGATTATGCCATACCAAACTGGCCAACACCGCTTTGAATGACACCTGCTGCACCATCACAGGATGCAGCATGCCTTAGCTGGCATCTTTCCCCAAAAAATCAGACAGTTTGTTATCTCCCAAGATGATTGAAGAACACAGGAGCTTGAAACCAGACACCCCTTGCATGGCCATGCAGCACCTCCACACAGGCTGGGATCCAGAACCAGCTTTTTGCAGATAGTCTTGCATCTGCAGATGACAGAACAAGAAACCAACATCTGGAAAGATGAATGGAATGAATATGATACCTGAGCTCTTGAATGGCTGGACAGAGGAATTACACCTATTGAATGCCTTACTTGTGAGGGAATTTGCCAATTTTAGGTGTCATACAAAGGCTTGGAGTCATTGAGAGGCCTGCACTAACTTGTGACAGACATACTGTCTCTCTTCTGGACCGCAATTGTAGCTGTCTTCTCCTTTCAGATAAACTAGGGAACAGTTTGATAGCGTTGCTATGGTCAAAGAGGTGTTTGTCTTGCCTCTCTGAATGGAGAAGTTGTAACTGTAATCTGAATTGGATAACACTGACCCTGAGCTATGGAGCCAAGGGTGGTGAGCTGTGGCCTCAGACCTTGTGTATTCATAATTCCTGTGTTTAGATTTGCAGACCAATAGGCTAATTCTATATGCTGTAGATGTGTTGGGTCTGACCTTAGTTGGGCATAGGTTCATGATGACATTATCTGTGAATGTTTAAAGACTATCCCAGAGGACCAAAACTCCAGAATTGAAGGGAACATCAGGACAGAGCATGTACTAATTATTTCTTCATTCTCCTTGGCCAAGTATTATTAAACCAGTTTCAGTCTAAGACATATTTAACTCCTGTGTACTTTCTCCTTTTGATGTATGGGCAAAAAGATCAAATCTACAACATTACTAGCGGTCATGACCTTGGGTGGACAACCTGGAAGACTTTAAACAGACTGCATGTGCAGCAGGGGAGGTGCAAAACCCTGATGAAAGCCTGTAACTAAATAACAGAAGACACATACAGCTGTGGATCAGTGCAGATCATGTCTGACTCAGAAAGAAGAAACCCAGGAGATAAGGGTTTGTGTCCTGTGTGAAACCAAAACATTAAAAGTTGTAAGGTCCATGATGTTACGTGCGTCATGTGGCTTGTGTCATGTGACTTTCATCTTGCAAGTTACTGTCACCATTACTGTGAGCATTTCCCAACATTAACCACTTATTTGTCTCTTTGCCCGCCATTGACAAGATATCTCGTCAATTGCTATCTTCACTGCAAGGTGTGGCGCATCATCTGACAAAAAAAATGTCACTCAAAGAAGAAGAGAACCACTGGGATTGAGCAGCAGCAGAAGAAGAAGGTGTTATTGAGCCTGAAAACACTGGTGCTCAGCAGCAGATCCGCTCACACTGCAGCCCCCGGACCTCCCCAGCAGCCCGGGTACAGCATGGCTGCTTACACTGCAGCCCCTGGGTCTCACAACACAGCCCCCCGGGCCTTTTAGAGATTGGGGGGGGGGGGGGGGGGGGCAC
>JAJHUR010132856.1:0-13836 GCA_027495735.1 Lutjanus campechanus | reverse complement strand
CAGAAGTTGTATCGCTGTGCGCTGCTCTGCTGTCTACAACGATTTCACAGTGTTAGCATGTTAGCAACAGGCAGAAGTGGATATAGTTGCTTTTTCACGGCCAGCAAAATAAAAACACCTCTGTGTTTGTCTGTCTACGGCATTTCACACGGACTGTTTGTCAGCATGAGCCAGTTACGAAGCTGTATTAGCCGAAAACGACACACATACACTGCAGAGGTAAACAGGTTATGACAATAACGAACTGCTCCTACCATTCAGAGACGTCATGAAGTAACCTCTGTTCTGGAGAAACCTCAGGCTGTCCAGTCCAGTCTGTATCTCCGGATCAGATTGGGGATCCAACACATACGGCTGTATTTCAAAACTTGTCATTTTCAAAAGAGTAGAGTAAAAGTCCTCATTATGCTGTGCAGAGCCGAGCTCCTGCACGGCATAATGAGGAGGCGGGGTTCGGCACCGCTCGGCAGCGATTCGGAAGTCCTCGGGAATGGGCTGGGGGGGTGGAGTTAATGAAACACAGTGTTTTTGCCGGGATGAGAAAAGAGGAGCAGAGACAGACATCGTCCTGAAGTTCTGCAAAGCTTTGTGTGCGGGTAATCGCATGTAGCTGCTCTATAGGAGTCCAAGACTCAGTACAAAGGCCCGAAAATGAGCATAATATGTCCTCTTTAAGACCACATTCCACTCTTTGCTAGCCTGCTAAAAAGTTAACAAAATGTTGCATTGTTTGCCAGCCAAATAACAAGTTAGTTAGCCTAGTTAGCCTGCTCATGAAGGCTTGGCAGAGAAGCTGTAACTTCCCTCATTTGAGCAAAACATGTTGAATTAATTGAGCAATATGGCTGAACAACAGATGATTATAAAGGAACAGCAGCACAGTAAGGAAAAAAGAGACTGCTTAGCAGCAACGAGCAGACTGTTTAAATGGATCAACTGGAGTGAAAGAAAGAAGAGACGCATAATAAAGCTCGATTAATTGAGTCTGTCCATTAACTTTCTTTGAGGAACTGGATTAGTTTGCTTAATCCATCTAAAAAAGCGACAATTTTAACAGTTAAACCTCCTCAAATTTAATTTTAAAGTTAATACTGGATCAAATTTTAACTTGGGAGTTTAAAGTTTTGATGCAACAGAATTCAATTTAACCTAGGTTTAGATTAAAAACTTAATTGAGGATTAAAGAGATGTTTAAATTCAGTCTTTCTCAGTTTAGCTTGTTTAAAAGTTGGGCGCAACATCATTTAAAATGAAACCAAGATTTGAACAGGTTTAAAAATTAATCCTTGTTGGTGCAACCCAGCGTCGGTCTCTGTTCTTATCTCGAGTCCGTTCCCCAGGAGAACGGCGTGATTTGCATATGCATTGAGCGTTTGCATCTGATGCCCATCTCGTTAGACCTGGTAACGGTGTGATATCTGGACAGCTCCAGGGCAAGTCAGCCACCCGTCTGAGTGACATGCAAATACAAAAACATAATGCAGACCGTGATTTGGTTAATCACGTTCTACTTGTATACCATGACTGGCTTGGACTGATCCGGTCTGGAGCGGAGGGTTCTAGTCTATAAACCGAGTGAAGAGGTCAAACCTGCTGCTGACACAGCATGACAAAAATTGAAAAATTAATTTGACAAATGAACTATGATGCAAATATCCGCCTTTGGAGATGGAGATCCATGTAGAGAAAAAGGTCAGATGGGGTCGTACTGAATCGTCTTTTGTCGCCTTCTCCCCACCCTTCAGCCCTCATAACCTTCTTTCACTGTGTGAGAGGGTTAACCGTCACTTCTTTCAAGCCTCTCCCCATGCATAAATAAACCTGTACCCTCCTCTCACCAGCCGACCCTTGGGCCTGCTCGAGGGAGCAGAAGGTCTAAGAGCATTCCTCCATGAAGACTTTCCCTTTTCTGACTTTGCTTTGATTTTACGCTCGTTATTCCCCCCTGCAGCTCTGCCGGTCCTGGACAAGAGGCTCCATACCTGATGAAACAATGGGGGAGCTGTGCTGCACGAAGAAGCTAAGCCGAGCTCAGGGTGGCAGGAGGAGGATTGCATTGTCTCCTTACGTCACACCGCCACAGGAGAAAAAAAAGAGGGGGAGACACCATTATCCCCAGTTTTCTGCAGATCAAATTAATTAGCAGCCCCTGAAAGAAGACATTCTCCAAAGTGGGACGTCTTACCCGGTCAGTTCTCCTCATAACCCCTTTGTTATTCACGGGTGCCCAGCTGTTGTGCTGCTGCTGTCAAAGCAGAGGACCTTCTCCCTGATCTTCAACCTCCTCGCCCCTAATGATGCCCTCGAGGCAGCGGGGCTAGAGGGCAGGTGGCAGGGTGAAAGGTCTCTCTGGACGGGACGAACTCCTCACCACTCTGATGACTCCAACCAGCTTGTTTGAAGTACCGCTGAAGCACAAAATCTGCAAAGATGTGCTGTTGCTTGATTGTGCAAGAACCGTTTTTCAGGATGAATCATTAACTGAGGGAAAATTAGCAGATGAGAATATTCTTCCAACACTTTTAATGCTAAAACAGCAGGTGTTAAACAGTGTGGGAGGGTTACTATAAAAATGTAATCTGATGCAGTTACTAATTACCCATCAAAAATGTAGTCAGCAACCTAAAACAAGTATCACAATATCGAAGTAATGGAACTTTTGGATTACCTTGATACCAAATATGGTGCTCACAACAAGGTCTGTGTAAGCAGGTCATGATTTCTTGAGAGATACATTTTTGTTGTTTTTGTCAAATGCATTTTTTGACCACAAGTTGAGTGTCATCTATGTGTCATATTGGAGAGAAGGCACACATCTTTTCACCTGATATCTCCAAAACTCTGCATCTCACACCAAAACAATCTAGAGCGATAAACAGCACAACAGGCCAAAGGAAAAATATGTATTTCTGATTTTGGGGTGGATTGTCCGTTTAAGTGACAGGCACTCTTAACGCAAGTTGTTATGTTTGTATTTGGTTTAACTATAGTTGTCTAAATTTTTAAAAATGCCACTGATTGATTTTATTTCTTCATAATATTGGCATTGGTCCCCCCGAAAAAAATCCAGTATCAGTAAGGCTCTAGAAATAAGAATTTCACAAGTTTGGATTCAATCAAACTGTAGAAGCAAACTTCCTAAAATATGTAAAGGTCACTGCATAAAAACTGTGTGGCTTCTCCATCCCATTATTAACATTAACTGAATATATAAACAGAAACTCAAGATACATTTAACACTAGAAAATGAAAAAAAATCTAAAAAGTACACCCTTACCACTAATAAATAATTATTACTCTTATTAATGAACAGATTATAAATAAACTTTAAAAAAATAAAACTTCTTTGTAATAATACCGGGTTCTGGTCCAGACACATTCAAATGATACGATACTGACACCTAGTGGACTTTTATTGAAACATCACATTTATCAAAGATGTCCACAGCAGCACCTGTGCAGTGGTGACAGACTTCTGCTGACACATTTTATTATAATAATAAAAAAAAGAATGAATTAGCATCTTTTTATGCACATGTGACATTCTTCACACTTTCTTCTCATCCTTCTTGGACAGTTTTTGCTCAAAGCTCTGCATGAGCTCCAGCTTCTCCTTCAGCTGAGTCACTGTGAGCAGCCTGAATCCTCTCTGCTCTCTGAAGGGACCCGCTGGGCTGACACTGGGCAAACTGGCACTAGTTTTCACAGAGCATTCTGGATCAGGTAGAGATCTTGCGAGCCTGCACTCAGGAGCCCGGGGCCCCTCTGTGGCACATGTAGTGAATCCACTCACTTTCCTGATTGTCCTGTGTGTGTCAGCGCTGTGCGACTGTGCTCTGCCTTGCGTCCTGTTTGTCATATTTTGACTGACGGGTCTTCTTCTTAAAATGGGAACGCAGGTTTTGGCCCTCCTGGGCGGAGCATCA
Organism: Lutjanus campechanus; assembly: GCA_027495735.1. Lineage (NCBI taxonomy): Eukaryota > Metazoa > Chordata > Actinopteri > Lutjaniformes > Lutjanidae > Lutjanus > Lutjanus campechanus. The sequence continues at coordinate 9,910 of JAJHUR010132856.1, read as the reverse complement.
CTTGGTGGATGTATGTGACTCTGCAGGTGCTCTTTCAGAGGATCCTGAGACACGTTAGGACCCCAGGAGTCTCGCAGCCTGGTGTTGTACTCCATGTTGATGCTGACTTCGTCGATGCACTGCGCCTTCTGGACGGCGTTGACCCTTAAGACAATGGCGTTACGTGTCAGAGGATGATGAAGACCCCTCCTCTTCATCCGTTCACTCGTTGCCTTCTCGCTCAGCATCAACGACTGTTTAGCACTGCGGCGCTCTTCAGCTATGAAAGAAAAGCTTCATTTACAACAACGACCAACTGATCTTGAGACAAAGTATTTCTACTATTTTTGACATATACTTGAGGCAGTGGTAATTTCACTGACCAATATTCATTCTAGTTTTCATCATCAACATTTTTTTAGCAACGGAAACAAGAACATGAATAAATAAAAGGAAATCTGTGATGACAAACATTATGACCAAATCTACTGACTTTTTCATCAACAAATCAAACTGAGACAAAAATGTGACAGAGGGACAAGTTGTGAAAAGATCCAATCACAGCTCGTCTCTGTGTGTGGTGGGAAAGTTGGATGCACACTATTGGATAGTACTGATCTACCTGAGAAATCAGCTAGCATGCACTTGCATGAATAAATTTCACATTTGACGTTAAGGAAAACAAGACCCTTTGTAAACGGTGTGGAGACAATCACCAGTAAAAACACAATGAACTTGAAGCAACATTTCCAGATGAGTCATCCTAATATTCATGCTGAAGTAAAGACGTTTTATCAGCTAATCTGAGCTGGTGTGTTTCTGCTAAACTCGAAATAAAATACAAGCTAAAAGAAGCCACCACTGTCCCGTAACATTAACATTAGAGAAGATGATTAGAAAAGCAAATGACCCAGAGTTGCTCATGTTCTTAATCGCTGAAAGATTCTCACACTGAAGACAAAAAGAGTCAAGTTTCACTGTCCTCAAACTGAAACACATACGCAGCTCTGTTATGTATGAAGTTGGAAAGAGAAAGATTTAAATAATAGATTAAACTTTAACTTAACCTGATTATAGTCGACTTCTTTTTATATTTTGTCAACTAAAACTGGATAAAAACTACAACTTCAGATGACTAAAATATGATAAAACTAAATGGCTCTCTAGTCAAAAGACAATAACTAACACTAAATAAAAAGTTGGTGTCAAAATGAACACTGACTTGAGCATGCTTACCTTGTGCTCCACATTTAGCGGGGCTAGACAGACGGAGGCTGTGGTGAAGCAGCCCAGCTCTCTCTGGATTCTTGTTGTTACAGATGTGCCTCTTCTGGCTGGGTGAAGCCACCCGTGCCATGTGATCGGCCCCGGCAGAGGTGAGGGGAACCTCTCTGAGAGAAGCCGCAGATTTCTCAGGAGCGTCGCCCTGACCTCCCTCTGACAACTCGGCGTAATTCCAGAACACTTTGGCAAACTCGTAGAGCGTCACACTGGATCTCGTGTTCACTAATATACTGATGGAGGATGCAGAAACACAAAGTGGAAGAGACAGATGTGTACTTTCATTAATACAAAATCTGAACAAATTAAACACTTTCATGAGCGTGCATCTGACTCACCTGCTGTCATGGAAGTGCACCGACAGTATTCGGCCTGTTTCAGCCTCTGCTGTGATTTCTTTTAGACAGTCTCCAGTGAGGAAGTTAAATATGCGAATCTTTCCATCCACACAGCCGGTAATGACACGGAGGTAGACGAGAGTCAGAGATTTAACCTCCCTGCAGAAAAGTCACCATTCACTTCAAGCATTTAGGGTTATTAGAATATAACTGGAGAATACCGGATATTTTTCTATTAGTTACAAGAACAGACAAGGTCAGAAAAGGTGACAAAAACATCTTTAAAACAATACTGAAGACAATGCATTATTACATGATTAAAATAAAAAATGCTGAAGTAACTTTCTGGGTATATTAGCTTTAAAGGCTTCTTGCTCACTTTGGGTGGTTGAAGGTCATGAGACACTGTTTCGTGTCACGTTTGGTGCTCCAGGCCATGACCTGACCGTTGGAGTCCCCGGATAACAAGTGCCACTCGTCGAAGAACAGACACTTCACTGAGCTCCTGTGGGCGTCAATCACCTACAGAACAGCAGCAAGTTATTTAAAACATGAACGCAAACACACAGATATTATCAGCTGTTGATGACATGACATTTTGCCTCTAAATCACATTTTTAAAATGTGTGTACCTGTAAATCCTGACACATCAAATCACTGCAAGAAAATTAAAATTTTCTTGGAACTTTTAACAAAAAAAAAATCTATATTATTAACATTTTAACACATATTGTTTGAATATATTAATATAATATATTAATAGCGTTGGGTATTTATGAAAATTCAATGATCACAATGACGACAATATCTTTTTTATTTCAGAAAGAAAAACAAATATTGTGGTTTGGTTCTTTTTTTTTAAAAAAGGAACCTTTTTATTTTGCCTCATGAACGGAAAAAACTGTCTGGTCAATAGAATATAAAGCTTATTATAGCCAAGGAATTGTTTAAACACAATTTCGCTATAAAATAAGTTACAAATATTAAATTATTGTCATTTTTTCAATGCAGTAAATTCATTTTTGGCATATTAATAACAATATAAATGTTACTCTGGCCATAGCTTTTTTAAAAATTAGTAAAGATTTCCCTGCCAAAAACATGTCACTACGTGAAGGGTGCCACGTTGGATTTTGCCTGCAGCACACTGATAATCCACCAGGGGGCAGAAGACATGTATCAGATTGCATGCAAAAGTTTTTTCAGGAAGGTATTGGTCATATATGGATGCTATAGAGGTCTCAGTGGCATTATAGGGTTAAAAGAGATTATTCTCCACACTTGTATTCTCACCCTGGACAGCGATGCGTTCTCCATGTCCCATATTTTGACGAGGCCTCGATCACAGCTGCTGTACACTGTTGTTGTGTTGATCTTCACACACTGGACAGAACCGAGGTGCTTGAAATTTAAATTCTCAAACTGCTTCCCTGTGGGTAGACTCCACACTGACAGTGTGGTGCTTTAGTTTAACTTACAGCCACATATTAGTAGAAAAAACACAAAGTTAACATGAGCAGAAGTATGAAAGTTTATAAAGTCTTACAAATCTCTCATTACGGCTTATCAATTTGCTTATAAAGCATTACAGACCTTCAAAGAAGGTGTTACTGGATATTTTAGTTTCTGCATGAGTATGTACAATAAAAGATGAGAAAATACTGTAAATGCACAAGAAAATAATACCAATAGTTGGTTGTGCAATCTGGGAGCATACGATAGATTTTTAGGTTTTTAGGTTTTAGTAAGCGACATTATCCTGCAGCCTCAGTAAACCTGCTTCATGGAACAAGCTGCTGATCTGTATTTTTTATTATTTTAAAAATGTGATTGATAGTAGATGTGCTGGAATGACCAGAGGGCAAAAATTTGGTAGTATAACGAATAACTGTAAACTATCATTTCTGAAGATGAAATCCTGTGTCTGAACTTGGGTTCAATCCTGTAATCTCCTATCCAAACCATTTCCTGTTTCCCAGGAAGTATAAAACAGGGAACCAGTAAAAAAATGTGACATTTTTTAAAAATGCACACTTAATTTGCGTGCACCGGTGAAGCACGCTAGGCACTTCAATTAACTGATTAACAAGCACAAAGCGCCAACACTTCTGACCGTCAATGCAGTTAGTACAGTAACTTGTGTCTCTACCATCTGAATGAGACAAACACAACATGATTTCTGCCACCAGCTTTCTGTGGAAATACTTCAAAAGATTAAACAATGAAGCTGCAAAGTGTGAAGGAGGGATCAAATGTGTCAGACTGAGGTTCAACAAGCGTTTTACTGCAACATTTGGATTCTGAGAACAGCATGTAATGGATTTGCCTTCCACAGTTGGCTGTGGTGAAACGCACCGAAGAATCCATCCGAACTCTCACACCAGGTGAGTGAGAGTTTTTCAGAGCTTTGCTTTGGGTGATCACTGAATTTATTTCACCGACTTACAAGCATTGCAAGACAGTGCAAGTTCTCTGCAGCTGCAGCAGCAGCAGCATCTGAACACTGACAGAAGATGAAGTCTGTCTCAGCTTAATTGAAAATAATAATTAATTGGATTACGTATTAGTACCACCAGATAACACACTAAAATGGTCTCATTTGGAACCAGCATTTCTCTTTGTTATAGTGTTGCCTGAATTATGACCAATGTGTTTTGACAATTGCCAAACTTATACCTCAAGGACAAGCGCATTTCCCAGAATTCTTCTGGTACCATGATAGAAAATGCATGCATCTTTGAAAGGCGGCTTACCTTTTACTAGACGGTCTTTAGCTCCTGAGACAAGTCTGTCAGCATGGACGTCCAGGCAGTTGACGGTGCCGGCGTGACCATACAGCACCTTCACGCACTTGTCTGTCTTCAAACACCAACACCTAAAGGTGTGATAAAAAAAACAACACCAAACCCATCAAACCTACTTCAGTCACAAGGAGGAAGGTATCGTCATCAGTATCCTCAGTCTAATCACTTATCATACCAAAAAAAAAAAAGACAAAATTATAATCATTAATCTTCCTCTTCACCTGATCGTTGCATCGCAGCTCGCAGTTATCACCAGGTGTCTGTCCTGACAGAGCAGCACTGCCTGAATTCTGCCAACGTGGCCCTTCATCGCTGACACCACTTTTATTTCTGACCCCACATAAAACACACGGACCAAACGGTCCTTGGAGCCCGTGGCCATCATTGATCCACCTCTGTAGTCCACCACCCGATGAGGGTCTTCTCTGTCAAACCAAAACCCAACCAAATTACATAAACTGTATGACATAATGGGCCAGTTTCACAAACAGGGCTTAGATTAAGCCAGGAGTGGTTATCTGTACCATTTAAATTAGGACGTTTTAGTAGGTTTCATGGAGGAGGTTTAAATTTGATGTTTTATTTTAAAGTTCCTTACAGTAGCTTTAACTTAAAGGAAAAAGTTTGGGCACCCCTGATTTCGATATTCCAAATCGTCCATGCTCTCTCTAATACAGGACTAAGCTGAAGTTAAACCTGCCTCTTTGAAGGATTAATCGAAGCTTCAATTTAGTCCTAGAGTGGCACTAATATTCCCTCTTGTGATTGGCTTAGCTTAATCTAGAGCAGACTAAATCTACAACTATTTTAAGGTGAAGGTGAGTTTCCACAAGTTGCTTTGAGTTAAAACAAGCATTTTATGCTGGTTATACCCTTGTTTGTGAAACTGGTCCAGTGTGTTTTTATTCCAGTTTGCAGGAAAAAGGCTCCTCTAGCTACGCGTGAAAAGGAAGTTGAACACACTAACTTGTCCAGCAGCTCTGTAGTAAAATATACATCACAATAAACATTTCTCTCCTCCATTTTCACCATCTTGGTTTTGACTTTGGCGTAAGCAGCTTCAAATGGCTCCACCTGTGAAACCAATCAAAGAAAAAGATGATCCACGTATTGACAATGAAACTGTAGTTCAGTTTACAGAGCTGAGGTGTTGCTTTGTTGACCTTTTGGACGCTAGGATGAACATCCACATTCTCATCGTCCTCGACAGGTACGGGCACTTCAACGATGTTGGCGTAAGTAGGACTGACAAAATGAATCCTCTAGAAGAGAAAATAACCTGTTACTGATGATGTAATTTATCATTTAATGGAGAGAAATATGTTATTGTTACACTAGTTAGAACAAAAACTACAACTTTGAAAACTTTTAACTATACAAATCTTTTATGCTTGATTAAATATTTATATTACTAAATCATGTAAACATGCAGATATTCCACCTTCATCATTGCCTTCACTTGATCCTTAAATTTTCTTATGTGCTTCTTTTCCTTCATGGTTCCCTGTGCAAGGTGCTTCCAGTATCGACAAACCTTCTGGCAGCGTTTCAAACTCTGTTCGTCTAATAAACCTGGTAAAAGAAACACAGCACAATGTCTGCATGTATGTATATTATTAATTAATTCATAACAAAGCATCATGTTTTATAAGCACTTCATAGGCCCGTGTTCTGCATGGACAAATCTTAAACCTGCAAAGTAAAAAGTAAAATAATTCAAATCAAATAATTGTAGTGGAATTAAAAGAAAAATATTTCCCTCTGAAGTAGCATAAAAACAAAATACTTTAGACAGCAATTCATTAATGTTGCCTGTGTGTTGACGTGCCTAATATCCTCATTGCCAGATCAACAGGCAGGCAGCCTATGAAGTCTCTGTATCTGCTGACCCCAGACAGAGACTTTGAGGATCCAGGCACCACCATGAGAGCAGGGTCCTCTGAGTCCTCATCATGTTGACCGCCACTTTTCACTGAAAAGACCACAAGATTATCATGAGATAAGAATTATTAATGATCAGAATAAACAATGCAAATCTCATGCGTCGCTGAGCAAAAATTTTGTTCCATTAAATCACTTCATAAATGAAAATCCACCTTTGTTATGAGCTACTTTTGTTTTCATTAGTTATTATTTGTCAGAGGCCAGATTTTAAAAGTTCAGAACAGGTAATAAAATAAAAACACAACACTTTGTGAAGGCAACTGACTCACAGTCATGTAGGCATCCAATCACAATAAACATATGTAGCATTGCCTACTCATGCATTTTGTGCTGACAAATTTGACCTAATTCACAGAGACTAAAACTAGAGACATTTCCTGTACATACACGTCATTGTTTTAGCTTTTTCATGCCTAGTTTTAATTATCAGGTTGGTTTAAGTAAATTATAATAACCTTGCTTGTAACAGGGTATTTTTTATTATTTTATTATTATTATTATTTTTGATCTACAAGAACAGCCAACTGTCCATCTTTACCAGTGACCTTCATCGACCTCTAGTATATTGTATATATACAATATTTCAATTTTTATGTAAATTTTAAATAAACAGTTTTTGCAATCTATTTATTTATTTATTTATTTATTTAACCATTAAATTATAGACACCCTCGTTTTATACATTAAAGAAAAAATATTTCGTATTTAATTCAGTTCAGTTTCTGTTGGTTTCCCGAGAGAGTTTGCTCGTTACAGTTTATTTATTTATTTATTTATTTATTTATCTAAGAAGATCAGAATAGGTGATACAAACACAACACTTGGCTAAATAAATAGTTCATATCTAAATGAATAAATAAATTTAAAAAAAATAAATAAATATTGTATAAATAATAAATCTTTACCACTGAATTGCAGAAATCCTCGTTTCTGTCTGACCAGGAGCACGCTGGTTAAATTAGCGACTATACGTAATAGTTCCGAGTCACAAAATGAGAAAATGCGGAACAGATATCGTGATTTCATGTGGTCTGGGCTGTTAATGAACCAGTCCCGGATCTCATTCACGTCCATGCCCAGTGGTTTCCCACCGGCTCGGTGTGCACTGCGGCTGGGGTAATCCTGAGGAGAAACTGGCCTCATTGACCTGGCGTAAGTGAAGAAAGTCCATGATGTTACACTCAGGACACTCTGGATGTCTCCGAGCAGTTGGGTGTTTGTGCACCGTAAAATCAGGTCCACTATGAATCTCCTCCTGAAATCATCCGAAACCTTCCACACACGCCGAGTGGAGCCCGGTGGATTTGGGGAGAAGACGCAACACGGACACATCCCGCACAAAGTGAGACATCCCTCCGTTGGTTTATAGTTCAGCTCGCACGCCGACACACTTCTACTAAACTTAACCGCCTCCATTTCAACGCTATCAAAAGTTTGTGGTGCTCTCTGTTGCCCGCTGCTTTGAAGAACATAAACAAACACACATCCAGACAACATACAACAGGTTGCCAGGCAACAGGTTCAAACACGCTCGCGTCTTTTCGAGAATGTAACCCCATACACACGAAAGATCTCGCGAGAGTTTTCATTTTATCATAGCCATAGGTAATAATATAATATGGTAATAATCATAGCCTAGTTTTCTTTGTCTTTGAATTTGCTCAGAATTTAACCAGTGTTGCCCTATTACAAAATCATAATTCGTTTGTCTAACGTGCACAATGAAGAAACAAGGCTTATAAATCTCGCGAGAGTTTTGTAAATCTAGGGTTCCCGTCCGAGACACGACAGCAGACATGTTGCCTCTTCAACTTCTGCTACAACACCTTTGCTTGACCCAGTTGACAGACGAAATGAAACGAAAACACGACGAAAACTGTTTTTTCCCGGCTTCCTGTAAAAAATAACAAAAGAACCCGCACATTATTCCTGACTGACTGTGTTTCGGTCCCAACTTGGAACAAGCTTCTTCAGGGCTTATGTTGGGAAAAAATATGGTCTCTTCCTAATAAATATTTACTAACAAAGTTAATAAAGAGATTACCTTTAAGCTCATTCACCGCTGTTATCCTGTCAAGTCATTTTTAGTCCGATTTAAGAAGGATATTGACACCATGTGAACATTTTGTAACGTGTACCTAGAGACTGTCTACCATTTGTTTTGGACTGAACACACTCAGAGATTGTGGCAAGACATCTGTCGCTTTATACTGGACTATATCTATGATGCTTTTGTACTTTGCTTCAAGGATGCACTGTTTGGATTTACAAGTTATAAGAAAGAATTAGAAAATGAGGTGTTTTTTTTTTAATGTAATCTCATCATATTGTTGGCCAAGTTCTATATCCATAAATGTAAGGTGCTAAAAATCAAACCCTCTTTTTGTACCTTTAAAAAGGAAGCAGAATCCTACATCAGGACTTTACACACCTCATGTAATAGAAAAGCTATGAAAACCCTAAGTATGGGCTCCAAATTTAAAATTCTTTTATAGTGTTAATTTATTTTTTGTACAATTTTATTGCATATCTTCTTTTTATTTATTTATATTGCAATTTATTTGTAACCCCTGGCATAGTCTTTTTGGGGATCCTTGTTCTATGATATTATGTAACTATTTCCACTGTTGTTATGCTTACAAAATGTATAATAAATTTTTTTTTTTTTAAAAAGACAGCAGACATGTTTGTCCTGCTTTTCCCAGCTCTGTATGAAGTTCCTTTCCGTTTTCAAGTGATTTAATTTTTTGTTATGGCCCATTCATTCTACTGAATTAGCGACATTTGAACTTGCATGTAATAACACATTATACATGGGAAACAGTCACAACTGGTTTTAGAGGTTCAATAAAAACATGTCATCATCTTTATGTGTCCACTAATTGCAATAAATTAGACAGAATTAGTTATTTGTCTTGTAATATATTGCAGAATACATAATAAGTAAATGGTGATGTCATTTGCATGAAGGAATATCATTTTTATTCTAATTTGGCAAAACACACTGAAAACAATTTGTATTATTACAAAGACAAATAAATTGTAACTTTAAGGATGATCCAAGACTGACCGGATGTGAAAGTAAGCTGCATTTCACCACAGTATCTGTTTGGATATCCAAGTTGTGTATATGTGTATTATCAAACATAATTTCAGGCAAAATTAAATTTTTGGGAAATAAAAAGGTCAAACAAAACATTTGGAGGCTCCCTGAAGTATCTGAAGATGCCAAAGGGGTCACAGATCCTCTAAGTCCACTGCCTTAAATGATGTGCATCAGTGGCTGTGTTTACATGCACAATAGTTTCCACTAACATAAAATATTATATAGAAAATCTCACATCTGTGATCAGAGGGAGAATCACCCCTGCTTTCAAACATTATTTTAAACATCTGATACATGTTTTTGGATGTGCACAAATATCGCAGCTCTTTTCAAGAAGATGATTAAATGAAATTGAATGAAAGAGGGAGGCTGAGATCTCCTGCTCAAACATCTCCATGTCATATATATATATATATATATATATATATATATATATATATATATATATATATATATAT
>JAJHUR010132840.1:1577-29775 GCA_027495735.1 Lutjanus campechanus | reverse complement strand
GAAACGTGTTTTTTTTTCATTATTATTTAACAATGTTACTAAGTACAGTGCCCTGTTGTATTTATTTTGCACTTTTCATGACACGAGGCATTTAAGGTAGGCTATGTAGTATACCAGGCTGGACATGCAGTTTGTCAAAGTATGTATGGGGTTACACATTCTGTCAGGCTACATTTTCAGAGCCCAGTCTTTGCCATAGCATCAAGTGTTTTATTTTACAAATACTTCAGATCATGTCTAATAACACTGGAGAATATAGGAACATTTCTTCTTTTCTGTCAAGACTTACGGGGGGATAGGCATTCTGGCAGGCTGCATTTTCAGCCTGCCAGAATCTCTACCCCCCCTCTATAAAGCCCAGTCTTTAACACAGCATCAAGTGTTTTATTTTACAGATACTTTAGATCATGTCTAATAACACTGGAGAATATAGGTACGTTTCTTCTTTTCTGTCAAGACTTACGGGGGGGTAGGCATTCTGGCAGGCTGCATTTTCAGCCTGCCAGAATGCCTACCCCCCCTCTATAAAGCCCAGTCTTTAACACAGCATCAAGTGTTTTATTTTACAGATACTTTAGATCATGTCTAATAACACTGGAGAATATAGGTACGTTTCTTCTTTTCTGTCAAGACTTACGGGGGGGTAGGCATTCTGGCAGGCTGCATTTTCAGCCTGCCAGAATGCCTACCCCCCCTCTATAAAGCCCAGTCTTTAACACAGCATCAAGTGCCTATATTCTCCAGTGTTATTAGACATGATCTGAAGTATTTGTAAAATAAAACACTTGATGCTATGGCAAAGACTGGGCTCTGAAAATGTAGCCTGACAGAATGTGTAACCCCATACATACTTTGACAAACTGCATGTCCAGCCTGGTATACTACATAGCCTACCTTAAATGCCTCGTGTCATGAAAAGTGCAAAATAAATACAACAGGGCACTGTACTTAGTAACATTGTTAAATAATAATGAAAAAAAAACACGTTTCGTTTACGAGGAAAACATGATTGCATTTGTGCGATAAACATCGGCAAATACAGAAGAATAAAAACGTTTATTTTGATGCACGAGCCATACATAACTTTGTAAAATCTCGTTTGTTCAACAACGATACTCACATCATAAATCATCCAATCCATATGATGCTATATTTCATATATATCGAAGATAGTAACGTAGGTCCGTCATTACTGAGTGCAGGCGCGCTCCCGCGGAAGGGGATAGTTATCCTATCGGGGGTAGGTACCTTGGCACAACACCGGAACTTCAGTTCAGCCAGAACTTTGCAAGACACACCCAAAATGCAGCAAAATGGAAAAAGATTTTTCTGGAATAAACGGTAGGCAGACAGGTAGCTTGTGACGTGATTGTATTGTGTAGGTGCCATATACAAAAAAACAAAAACAAAAAACAAAACAAAACAAACAAACAAACAAAAAAACAGTACACAATGATAGCGGAATAAACTTGTAATAAACAGTAGACAACTGCCATTTACTCTGGTACTATTGTTTAGATACAATTAAGTTTCTGTCTGGTATCTATAATCTATATGAATCATTCAGAGTTTCTTTTTATCATTCTTATTTCTCAGTTTCAGTACCACACACAGTTACATGTCGCATAGATCTCCAGTTATATCATTTCTGTCTACCAACACAGCTCTGTAGACTGCGCTGTACTGTTGGAAGTAGCTTTAAAAAGACAAGCGTGTCTCAAAATTGTTTTCTAATAAATCTTTATTGTAAAATAATACAGTCCTTTGCAGATCCTCTGCTATGCTGCAAAAGTCTGCCTTGAAAAAGGTGCCATCAAGTTAGTCACCTAGCAACAGTGTCGGTCTCAGCTTCTTCGTCATGAGCAGGATATTGCTGGTTTTCAGGAGGGCCTAAAGGGATAATATTTAGTCACACCTACTGTAAATCAAAATGTGATTGTTTAATTTGGTTGGTTTTGGTTAATTACCTGTCGCTTTTTAAACAAATACACAGGCTGTGGCTTTTTGTCCCAGTGATGAAGTCCTAACCAATGAGTGAGCCAGCTCTAACCTTTCTCTGCCTAGAGACAACAACAAAGAAATCTGATTGGACAACTATTTTTGTTTTTAGGACAGTAACACTTTAATTTCTGAAGCAAAGAAATTGAGGTTTGACAGAAATTGAGGTTTAAATTATAATTAGGAGAGAATAGCCTGATAATTAAATGAAATAAATAAAATATATTTAAATATTACATTTGAAATACTGATATGTTAGGCCTTCTCTGAAGGGTTAGAAGGCCCTCTGGGTTCCCCACTGACAATAGCATTGACAGGAGTGTGGAAAAAGTGACAGTGTGAACTCCAGTGGTTGACTACAAACAGGTCAAACAACAGCTCATCAACAATCCCACTTCCTTGAAGAGATGCATTACTGAATGCTGGGTTTCACTACCCCCTCCCTCTCTGGTGGTGTATGACCACAACAACCCCCACCGAACAATTACAGTTATCATCTTGGGGGCTTGCAGTTTCTAAATATGACCACTGCTTCTTCCAAGATGTCTTTCTCTGAATTCTTTGCGTGGATCACACATTGTCTGAAAAGCTGTTAGAGTCTGTGTAAAGCAGGAGGTGCTAGACAGAACTGTCTGCTGAAATATCTCAGCAGCTACTGGACTGATCATCATAAAATTTTGTAATTTTGTTCATGGTCCGCAGAAGATGAATCCTACTAACTCTGAAGATACTCTGACTTTTCTTCTCCCATCGCCATGAAGTTGAAGTTGAAGTGAAATGCCTCAACAATCGGCATTAAATCTGATATTGATGTTCCTCTTGGGATGAGTCCTAATATCTCTGATGATTGTTTTGCATCAACATCAGGTCAAATTGTTAATTTGTTGAATACTTGGGTTGGAAAGCCCAAAGAAGCAGCGCTGGGCTTTGAAGCCAATTTGACAGTGTCCAACCCATGTAATGATAAGGTCACTTGATGCACTGTGGCCCATTAGGACTTTTTGTCATAGCTTTCAGTGTGAAAGAATAACGCGATAACACTAACATTTTCAGCACGGTGAACATTATACCCACATAACTAAATATGTTAGCATTGCATTTTAGCAATCAACTCAAAGTAGAACCTCACAAAGCCTCTGGCCTGATGGCTGTAGACTCTCGGTCCGGTTAAAACTTGTGACAGCATGAATTCAGTTAGAAACATCTCAAACTACTCCTCATATTCAGCTCCTCCACTGTCCGGCAGTATGCTCTAAGCCTTAACAATCATATTTTTCAAGTAACTGGATGGATTTTAGCTAAACATTTACTTCTTGAATCATTCTGAGCATAAAGAAGTAGGTTAAACTGCATATGTTTTAAAAAAAAAATTGAAATGTTGGTTTTAATGACTGATACTCAAAAGGTACAAAAGTGAATCATGAGTGTATCACTTAAATATGATAACCAAAACTATCACTTTATGTGTACCTTGAAAATATAAGAACATAGACAAACAGGAGCATCATCAAGAGGAACAAGGTAAAAACACTGTGGGATAAAAACACTGATCCTACTTGCCAACTCTCCCTCCCTAAAAATCTCCTGTATTTCCCCTGATTTATTACAAATTATCACACCTTTTTTTTTCTTTTTCATTATCACAGTAGTGCACAGCCTGCATAACTCCCTACGACTCCAAAAGTTTAAATACAATACAGCTACACCAAACCAGACTTTCTGGAAAGAAGAATTCTCGTTTCTCAAGGAAAGTTTTAAAGGAAAGTTTTGTAAAATCTGCCATGTCAATATTCTTTTAGGAGGAAGGCAAAAATAAATGCATGAAAGAAAATGAATATTTCATGCCAAAGGGGTGAATTATTCTGTATGCCTTTCTGAAAATTAAGTAAAATTGAAAGTATTTTAGATTTTGTTGCGGTGTGCTTTCAAGTCACCAAATAGAGCAAACTCAATTTTCTTGGTTTTGAAATCCACCCTATTTTTAAAATCTCAACGTTGGCAAGTATGCACAGGTCAGAATCAGTAATTAATGGAGCATGTAATCCAAACATTAAAATGTTTGCAGTGTAGAAAATGTGGTTTTATAACAGCTCAAACAGGAAGCAGCTAAAAGCCTCACTGCTGAACAAGGACACCACAGCTGTCAGCTGGTTCTCTTTTCCTATAATGTCAGATCAGTTTCTGCGCAGAGCTGCATTTTCACTAGAGGAAGACTTTCTCATATTGTCATTCTGCCTGCTGCCTCATGCGTTTTGATAAAGCAATGTTTCTGTTGCACAAGGACTCCAAACGCTGTAGATACCTGGAGCACTTGAACATGAAACACCTCACTGTTTTCTTACCAGAACTCAAAAATCAACATGCCAATAAAGATTTTATTCTTCAGCGTGTTACTCTAAATGAAAGCTCCTCTTAAGGCTTAAAGTGCCCGTCTTCTGCAAACTTTACCACCTTTTGTCCGCCGAGAGAGGACTTTAGAGGGCACTTTACCACGTTGTCCACTAGAAGGGTACTTTAGAGGACAATTTACCATGTTTTGTCCACTAGAAGGGTATTTATAGGGCAGTTTGCTATGGTTTGTCCCCTGGAAGTGCCTCTGTAGAGGGCACTTCACCACTTTTTTCCACTGGAAGCGCTCTTTAGAGAACACTTTCCCACATTTTAGCTACCATAGATGCATCCGAGAGGGCACTTTTGTGTTGTTTTGTGAACATGGGGGCACCCCGCTTACTTACTTTTTCCTTACTCTTTCAATGGTGTAGAAGACAGAGGGTGTCGCACACTGTACAGATTGTAAAGCTCCCCACTGAAGTGAATTGTGCTTTGTAATTTTGGGCTATACAAATAAAATTTGACTTAACTTGAATATGATGAACCTCTGGGCAGCATAAAAATTGGTCTAAATTTCATGCCATGACTGATTACACTCATGAAAACGCCTCCTCTGAGGATCATCAAATTTGGCTTTAAAATTCCCATGAAAGGGCCAGCGTAGTGCTTTTTGCCAACATGTTTCCTGTAAAAACAGGCAGGAACTTGTGCCGGACATCAATTACATTTACAGTAGCCAGTAGTGCTGAATGCAAACGTTTTTGGCCTCTCCTTCCAGGAAGTTATCAAAGGTTTTTAATGGTTTTCCAGGAAATGACAAACTCCATTTAAAAATACTCAAGAAGGGGCGGCTCTGTAGATCGGTTGGTGGAGTGTCCGCCCCACCTGTCCGCTGTCGGTCCTCTGCAGCGGCCGCTGGTTTGACTCCTGCCTTCAGCCCTTTGCTGCATGTCATCCCTCCTCTCTTCAACCCCATTTCCTGACTGCTCTTCAGCTGTCCTGTGTAACAAAGGCAAAAAGCCCAAAACATAACTTAAAAAAAAAGAATACCTATAAAATAATTTTTGTCATTGTTGGTATACCGGCATATAGGTAACGTGTAGTGCAATATACAGGTGATTTAAACACCTAAAAATAAAAACTGAACTGAAAACTGATGGAAAAATAAATATCCATACAGAACTTCTCACTGCTGTTGATATCGTCCAGCTCGACGGGCAAAAATCAGCTTTATCCAGAATTTGAGGGACTTGACTTTAACACATTTGCAGCATCTTCCTTGTGACATTTTCCAGTTAAATGTTTAATAAAAAGTTTAAGATTTTGTAATGAAGCTCTTCATTTAATCAACAGCAATGTGTGAACACAACATATACCGTGATGTTTACTTTTTTATTAAAAGCAAAGCATTTTGTTTAACATTTTTCATGTTATAACTGTGTCAGTTCAGTCAGTGACAAGAAAGTGTCGATTGTCACATATGGTTGTCTAAAACAGGAAATCCTATTCAACTTCCTGTCAACACACACACAGACACACACACACACATACACGCAGACAAACACACAGATGTCAAAGAAGAAAGTACTGCTTCACAGAAACAAATGATCGAGATTGGGACTTCTGTCGCACAAATGTAAAGGTAACACGCCGATAAATACCTTCAATAACATATAATATTGATCTTCGGCTCTGTGAGTATAAAATTGTGCTGTGTTACGAAATGTCAGTTTCAGACACGAGCCACAATACAATGTGGAGGGCTTGCTTGCTTTTATTGGGCATGACAAAGACTGATGTTCACCAACTATTACATAAAGTGTCAGCTGGTGACATGGTGATAATTCTTATTTAGATTTTGTTTATGTTATTGATCGTTTGGCGAGTGAAAGTCACCTATATCGTTATCAAAGTAAGCAAAGTAAAGTATTGTAAAACCGACGAAGGAAATGTGACAATGTTATGTATCATTAAATTGTTTTATGTATTATACGCACTGCGTTCAGAAGACGGTGAGCAGTTTCCTCTCATATAATGGGAATCCCCACACATCTACATTTGACATTTTAAAACATCATTTACAGTCATGGTGGGAAATTTCCTCTGATGTGATACCATGTGACAAACTTAAGTATACAAATATACAAAATTCTGTTTAAATCACTTGACATTTATATACTGTAAACATTATAATACATGTGAGAACAGAAACAGTCTGAGTTGGGAGTCTTAACAGTGTCGAATGTTGCTTATTAAGTTTTGGTGGATGACATTATGGTGAATCATTTGTCCTTATCTCGGTAACTGCAAATGTGTCCTGAACAAGTCATACAAGAAAAACTACATGAGTCTGTACCAGTTCAGCGAACCTGACGTGGCAAGATAATGATTAAATTAATTACTCAGTGAGGAGGTACCTCTGGTGGTAGAATGTAATTATTTAAATGCCAAACTGAAGCACAATAGGTGCTTGTAGTTTACTTGAGTATGTCCATTTTATGACACTGTATACTTGTACTCCACCACATTATACAGGAAAAATATCATACTTTTTATTCCACTATGTTTATTTAACCGCTATAGTCACTGGTTGTTTTTCAGATTAAGATTTGGTTGAGTAAAAAACTGGTTTGTAAAATATGCATTGTTATTTTGTTATGTTACTTTTTTTAACTGAAGACAAAGATCTCATACTTTTTCCACCGCTAACATTTGTAAACAAGAGGTGACAGAAGACAAAACAAGAAAGAGAACATCTGATATTGCCTTCAGCTTTTATATTATTTTTGACTTTTAAACTCTCAAACAAACACTGTTAAGAAATAACTGGCTAATGTTTACTGTGGCTACATTCAGAGCCAGTGGAACAAAACTCTTTAATAAGGGAGCTGATGAATTACAATAAGAATTAAATCTTCTCTGCGTAGGACTGTAATTGTACTGCTTCTTAATTGCTTTATAGTAATTTTAGAAGTTATATGTTTTTACTATATTTGATTTGAAGCCAAAGGAAAACCAGCTCCAAGTGGTGTGAAACAGTGAACAGCTGTAAACCTCACACAGCGTGTACATGTTTATTAAAGAGTACTGTTTATGTGTGATGCTTCATAAGAGAGTGTCAAACTAGAAATATATGGCCCCTTGAACACTCATTTGCTGCAGTTTCATTTGCATTTCCCTTGAGTGTTGATGCAACTCTTTTTTTCTTATTGTGTTTTCACCTCATGCAGGCAGAGATGACTTTACAAATGAAACTTTAACAACTACTAGGAAAATATTTGTATATTTCCCTGAACTTTTTCAAATTTGAAAAATTTTAAGCAATGGATCAAGTGCATTACTTAAAAAAAAAAGAGGGCAATAACATTCTTAGAGATTATACAACAACTTAATTTCCATTTGGAACCACTGAAATTATGTCACCCTTATCTACTGGGGAGGATTAATGCTCAAGCTGGCTGAGGTTCAGTGGCATGACAAGTCAATACTGGACCCCAGGGCAAGATTATCAAACCGAGCCCCACCCATCACAAACAGATGTGACTTAATGTAATCTCAGTAGTGAATGAAAGAAGGGAAAGCATGCAGCAGAGTCATATTAGAAAGATCGAGATATATATGACAAATACGCCTATATGACAAAGTCTGGTATTTGAGCACCGTAACACATGAAAACATAAACGCTGTCAGCGCAACTGTCTTTGGAACCACTGCTTTCTCTTCATTCAGAAATGTGATATAGAAATATGAGCTACATGTTTGTATATGAAAAACGTATTTTGTGTTATTGTAATATTATCTATTTGGTGAATGAAAGCAAGTATATGATGTAAGTTTCTAGACTGATAAAGCACGATAAATATGTGCCGTGCGCCAAGGTGTAAATAAGTAAATGGCTATTCTAATACAATGGTAGGACAAACTGTAGTCTTTTAAAATTCATCATTGGAGACTCATTACCTGCATATTTGGTAGTTTCACCGCTGCCTCGGCTGCAGTGAGTATGCGTGTGTTTGTGTGGGCTGTGTTATATTCCTAGCACACTTTGACCTATGGTACTAATTGATCCGGCCCTCAGAGGTACCCATGGATCTCAGCGAGGAGGAGTCAGCCCCTCTGGTGATCAGAGAACGGGGAGGCAGCCAGAGGTCCAGTTCTAGCACTGGTTCCAGTTTACAAGTACACCTCTACTTCTTCCCACCCACAAAGGATGCAACAACAATACACATTTCGTCTGGACAAATCTCTGCTGAAAATGTCTGCATCCAAGCAGGCAAAAAATGTGGTGAGCTTTCACTGGAGTCTGACTGAATTCATCTCATGGCTAATTTAGTTTAATTTAACATTTCTCTTAAGAATTTGTGAATTTATTCTCATACAAGTCTGCAAAGAGTTAACTGTTGGAGATCGCCTGGTCAGTCATGCTGTGAAGATTTATGTGATCTCTTTCTCCAGGAATCTTACCGGTGTTCCAAAGTCTTTTTGGTTTGGCCTCTGCTGATCTCTCATTTTGGTATCCTCCATCACATGTGTTCAACACAGAAGAAAACCTACAAGTACACTTTAGAGTCAGGTAGGTGAAAAATAAATGAAGAATTATATGTGTACTCATTCATCCCAAAGTCAAAAATAAATATTCTATCATAGATATCAGCTGTAGCAGTGTCTTGCTTCTCTCTGATATAATAGAGCTAGATGTCACTAGCTAGCTTGTGGTGCTCAAAACATCAAAAAAATACATTTTAGAAAACTCAACAGCTATGACCGTGTCCAGAAACCATGATCGGGTTACTCAAGATAACCTTGTTGTGACCAGTTTAATGTCAGAACTATTTTCTTGCCATTAAACTACATCCTCCCACCGTATCACCCTGCAGAAGGAAGCGTGCATCTACCCATGGACGAGAAGCTCGTACTCGTGACGGTGTGGGATGTGAATGTTAATGGATCCTCCTTGAATGACCTGTAATGTTAGAGTGTTGGCACCACTGACCTAGTTAGTGCAGAGATATGACTGGTAGATGGTGAAAAGACAATAGTTAGTACATGAAGCCGGTTCATGATTTCCTGGAAGAGGCATTGCTCTTGGGTTTTTCAAATGTATTTGTCTGCCATTTAGTTCCATTATATTGGAGGTTGGCAAGATGAATTCTCACGTGATTTTGTGATCTCGTAAATCCAGCTGCCTCGCAACGAAAGATAAAAACAGCTTCCGCAGAACTACTCAGAGTCACTAATTAATTATTTGAAGATTATTTGTCATGTGATTGATATGGGCAGGTGTGGAACTCTGTACAAGCCTGAAGAGGCTTCGTTCCCACCTTGCACAGTTTGTACTTGTACTAACTTGTGCTAAACAAATAAACTAAACTAAACTAAACACTGAATGTTATGATGCCCAAAAAGTAAACAGTGAGTGAAAAGAATGGAATTTCGCTTCGGGGATTAACAAAGTATGCCTCATTATGCTTCTTAAAAAGAAACTTAAAGAAACTGGTTTGCAACAATGTCATGCTATGACTAATCATGGACTTGTTGTGGTTATGCAGGTTTTTCTTTGGAAATTGGTTTGGACAAGGACCAAGAACATCATACCGCTACGGACTGAGCCGAGACAGAGTCACTCTGGTGCTCGACTACAGTGCCACTGATTATCTCTTTGCTCAGGTATAACCTCACTGTTTTGACTCACTGAGATTTTATGATATCTTTCATCAGAGTGTCTGTTTGCACCTGAGTAAGATCGGGCACTTGGCACCACTCCCTATTCACACCACTCCCCCTCAGTTTACTTAACAAGAGCAACAAAGTCAGTTGGTGGAGAATGTTGCTGTTAGACACAGGACTCTCAGGTTAGCAGAGTGCCGGCCTGGGTGACCTGGAAGTTAGTGTTGACACTTTGTTGAGTTGTCTGTTTTTTCAGTTGCAATTTGGTCAGGTTTAGGCAGCAAAAGTACATTGTTAACTAGGGACACCTGGGTGCTTGATTCTGTCATGCTAAGCTATACACACTTGGTGTACATATCTGTAAAAAGCCCCATTGGCTATTCCACCCTGGGTGCAAACAACATTGTTGGCTACTGACACCTGGGTGCAAACAACATCTACCATATTTTATTTCATTTTTTTTATTTCAGTAATCGTAATTTGTGTAGTTTTTCAATTATATTGTCATTTATCCATAATGTGGTTTAATAACTCTTCATCACATTAAATTTGAAACACTGGTGTAATGTGTGAGACATCTCCTGAACTACTTTCCAAAACAAAGAATGATCATGTTAAGGGAGAGAGAACAAAAGGTCTGCTGTTCTTTAAAAGTAGATGTACTTGTGACTCATCCCAAACATGCAGTCCTCCTTCTCAGTCAACATTGTCATTGTTTTTTTAGTACTTACTACAATATCTCAAGTGTTACTTGTTTTGAATATGGTGCCAAGTTCCTTATGTCCATCTTTGATTTCACAGTTGCGAAGTGACTTTATTGCCAGTGAAGCAGGAGTGTCACCTCCTTTGAGTGCCCAAGAGGAATGCCTTGGCCTTGCAGTTCTGGACCTGTGGAGAATGGCTAAAGAGCGCCATCAGAGTGTAAAGGACCTGTGCAAGACTGTCAGGTATTTACATTTGGATAATGTTTCATTTTGCCCAAACCGGAGCTCACCAGTTAGTTTAAACAACTATGAACTTAATACAATTAGATTTTTCTCTTTTCCTGTTTCTTTTCAAACTATCGGTCATATTTGCTGCAGTTTACAGTCATTAGAAAAATTCTGAACTCTTCTTCTTTCAGCTACAAATCATGCCTTCCTAAGTCACATCGCCATGACATCCAGAAACGAAACCGCCTGGATCGTTACCGAATCCGAAACACCCTCAAGCGTTTCTTAAAGAAGCTTAGTGACTGCTCAGTGGATGAGTGCAGCTTGAAGCTCAAGTACCTGATTGAATTGGCTGCCATCGAACCTTCTTTGGGAAGCGAAACCTTCAAAGTGAATCCTTCTTCCTCTCACTCAAACTCAGCCTTTTCTCTCCTGCGGGTAACTGGGATAACTGGAATTCAAACAAGTGGAAGTTGTCATCTTGATGGTGCCCAGGTAAGAACGAGTTCAGCTCTAGTTTGGGTGGGAGTGAGGCCTAGTGGTCAGCCAGTTCCTTGTTTCAACAAGAATCTGCCTAGCTGTGCTTCTTTCTGCTTTGTTTATTTCATTATATGGAAACTATTGTCTATTTTATTGTTTTTACTTGGCACATATTGCTCTCTAAATGCAATTTATTAGATTTGTATACATGCATATGAATTTCCCCCTTTTTTGTGACACATAGCATGACTTAAAAACTAACATATAGTCCACAGTCATTCTCATTCTGCTGTCAAATTAAAAATATAAATACGTAACATTTGGTTGCACTTTAAAAATAAAGGTCTTGGGTAGGTTTAAGCAATAAAATTACTTGGTTATTAATTAGGTTTGGGAAAAGATTGTCTTTTGGGCTAAAATAACCACTCCTTAAAACCATCAACAAACCATCAACAAGTCCTGTGTTTCACCTCCCCATCCACTGGCCTCCTCCCTTCATGGACATTCTCACACTTTATACTAAGTTTTTATTACTTGAGAATCTTTGAACTTCGACTAACTTTGACTATTTCACGAAGTGCAGTGACACTGGGCTGGGACATCTGCTTTGAACAGGCATGTCCCAGGTTTCTCCCATCCTTGGTTAATTGTTGTAGATCTGGTTCACCTTGTCTTTGTAAAAGTCTTTGAGCCTTGTATATTTGATGGTTGGCCCTTCGGAAGCAAAATGTCACCTTACATGCCTCAGCAGTCATACTTCCCAACCCCGAGTCAAGAGATGTTGTTGAATAATCGTCCCCTATTATTCTTTTTTGCAGTGGCAGACCTTCTGTGATTTCAAAGAAATCATTGACATCAGTATAAAAAGGGCATGCCATGAGCAGGTTCCCCAGGAGGGCAGGATGGTGACAATAACCCGCAAAGATGACAGATGCTTGGTAAGCGCCATATCTCAAATATCTCAAACACTTCTCCGGTGATTGTTTGTTTATTTATTTATTTTATTTTACTTTCAGATTTCACTGTTTTGGTTTGATGTGACATATGCGTGTACTTTCATTCTTGATTTGCACAACAGGAAGCCAAGTTCCCAAGTCTCAAGGAGGCACTTTCGTTTGTGTCACTTGTGGATGGCTACTTCAGACTGACCACAGACTCCAGCCACTACTTCTGTCAAGACATTGCTCCTCCAAGTATTCTGGAGGGGATCAAAAACCATTGTCATGGCCCAATCACGTGAGTCATTTAGATAAATACTGAATCCAGTACCAGTGTTCACGCACACATGTTTAAAATATTTCCTTCATATCTTGTTTGATCAGATCAGAGTTTGCAGTCAACAAGCTGAAAAAGTCAGGATTTAAAGGTGGTACGTTCCTTCTGCGGCAGAGTCCCAAGAATTACGACAACTTCTTCCTCACCGTTTGTGTTCAGGTAAAACCTTCTAATGAAGCAATAGACTAGAATAAGAGTTCAATTATGCTTATATTTTTAAGGGATGGGCCTTTTCTGATACCCCTCAAGTTACGAGCATGTAACAAGCATAGCATAGCTGCTGTAACATAATTTGAAAGGCTTGTGAATCCGACCATGCAAATTTAACTCTATGCAGATGATACACTTGTTTTTCTGAACAGAAACAAACTTGTGAAGTATCTGCATCCTTCCAGTGTCACTCCCATTGTAAAAATGTTATGTAACATTTATATTTCTTCAGACTCCACTTGGACTTGATTATAAAGACTGCCTCATTATTAAAAATGAGGACTACAGTCTCCCTGGTGTCCAGAAAACATTTTCAAGCTTGAGAGAGCTCACCAGTTATTACCAACACAACAAGCTGTTTCTGGCGGAAGTGCCTGTCAAGCTGGGCCGCTGCTGTCCCCCCCGACCCCAAGGTATGTTTCCCATGACTTACATACATACTTACATAACATACTGTACATATTAGACCTGCACTATATGAGGGAAATATACAATGTGTGATAACTTGTTCAATATTGTGATGACGATATGACTTGTGAAAAATAAGCTAATATTGAAGTCTGCACATGAGCTTGTTTCATTTGGCAAGTTGCCACAGCTGTTCCGCATGTTTTACACATTGTTTGCCTGTGTTTGTCATCTCTCGTGTCATCTCTCCTGAATGCAAAATAATTCCAAGTCGCAGAGGTACTTTACTTTTTTTGGCACATGGTCTTTGGCAGAGCCATTTTCCTCATTCTTCATTCCGTTCTTCATTCCTTCATTCCTGCCATTGTGTTTGCTAACCTCACAAACTGCACCAATTAATCTGAGGCTGAGCGTGTAAATAATTATTCATTGCATTTTAGGCAGTCTTTTGCTATGGGTTTATTCCACACGTTCATATCATTATGATAATAAAAATGCGAGTTATGGGTCAGGAGTGTTGAAGTTATTTCTCAAAATAATATCCAAGATACAGTCAGACATTTAAATGAACTCACTGTCACTCACTAAAAATCATGTCTCAAGTTCATGCCTCAATTTCCTGCTTGAACCGAGATATGTGCTTTCATATATGCAACCTTCATAGACAGTGTAACGATAAACATGTTTTCTACTGATCCTACAGAGCTCACAAACCTGATCATCATACGCAACAGCACCTCTGTAGAAGCTCGAGGGTCCCCAACACCTGAGAGGAACAAATTCAGTCATATCCAGTTCCACATGATCAAATATGAAGATCTGAAATGGGTGAGTGTGTCAATTGTACCATCACTTTTTGGTAGCAATGTTATTTTTACTTCTCTCTTTCTAGTTCTTCTTCTGTTATCGTTGTTGCTCCAACTAATCCTGCCACCATTACAACTACTATGGGCGAAATACTGCTACTAGTGTGATACTGTAATCAAACTAATATAAGAGGTACTTCAGAGTTAAAATGTTAGTCATGGGGGAGAAAACTTTAAAGTAGTTTCTTTTTGTATCTTTTTTTCCTGTTAGCATGAAAGCCTCGGACAGGGATCCTTCACTCGAATTTTCAAAGGCTCCAAAACAGACATTCATGACAGCGTGAAACACGTGACAGATGTTTTCCTGAAAGAGCTGGATGTCGCTCACAAAAACTGCTGGGAGGTGAGTTTAATCAGCCTAAAAATGAACTGAAATTGACATACACTTAATTTGAAAGGGTTTGGATAATGACTGATATGACACCTTCATATCCATGGCATAAACATGAAGGTCTTTGTGGATGTTTATAACTGACGTCATTAAGTGCCATTTGTTCAATTTTTTTTAATGCCGACTTGACATTATCCAAGACAAAAATATATTTGTTATGACAACTTAACTTAACCCAGTGGTACACAAATTGGCGGGGTGCAGCTAATCACTGACTTAACCCATGACAAAATAACCTGTCAGTGTTTTTGTTATGACAAGCAGACATTAACTTGTCATAAAGGTTTCATTACGTGTTATCACACTGTCAAATACATTTATAACGGGATCATGAATAATTCCCTTGATCCTAACTGAAGTGGTACATCTTGGACTTGTCACAAAGATGTCATTTAGCATTATAAGGCTAATTTGACAACAGAGTACATTACCAAACAGATTCACAGAGTTTTCTTGTTTGACAGGTAAGTTTACTTGTCGCTTAAATAAGCTAATGTCAAGTTGTCATAACAAAGACATTGACAGGTTATGTTGCCTTGGTTAATGTCAAGTGTCAAATTCATCTCAACTTTGCATTCAAATGTACATAATTCACCTAAGACAGCTTTGACAACAATCATAAACATTTATAAGAGGTCATGTTCATGACAGGTGTAATGTCATTAATATGTTGTCATGTCAGTCTTATGCACACCTCTTCAAATAAAGTGTTACCCTGAAATGTTTAATTTTCTTTTACTGAATTTATTTTAACATTATCAATAAGTTGACAACTTGACAGTATCCAAGACAAATTTGTCTTTGTTATGAAAACTAAATATAAAATAATAACAAAAATAACAAAAATAAGCAAAAGAAAAAATAACTTGTCAGTATTTTTGTTATGACTTGTACTTGACAGATAAAAAAATAAAATAAATCAATGTCACGTTGCCATCACAACATTTGGAGGTTATGTTGCTTTGGTTAATGTCAAGTTATCAAGGCAAGGCAAGTTTATTTGTATAGCACATTTCAGCAACAAGGCAATTCAGGGTGCGTCACACAGGACATTGAAATACAACAACAGGGGAAAAAGAAACATAACCAAGCATAATCATAACAAAAACATCTAAAAAAAAAATGGCGATAAAAAAATGACATAATTGACCAAATGACACTTGATGACAACAAAAGATAACATTCATAAGGACTCCTGGTAATATGGTATTATGTCACTCTTTTGCACACGCCCTCAAATTAAGTGTTGAATTGTTCACCTTCATTTTAACATGACACACATATTATGTTCTTTTTTCTGACACCTCTCAGTCATTCTTTGAAGCTGCCAGCCTGATGAGTCAGATTTCACACAAACACCTCCTCCATGTGTATGGTGTCAGTGTTCATGGAGTAAAAAGTAAGTTCCAGACTGTCCCTTTATTTGCTATAGTTTGATGATTGTTTTCTTATCCGCTTTAAGAGTTTTTGTGTTTTGTAGATCTGCCAATGTTCTGAGTAATGTGTGTCAATAGAAATCTTTGTGATTATTCTACGATTATTCCACACAACGACAGACAAATCACATCATATTTGGTTGATATTAAATCCCTCTCTTCATACTGAGCAAGATAACTATCTTTACATGAAGTCCTCATGTGACCATGACTCGGCCCCAAGTCTGTGGGTGAGCATTTCTGTGTCTGTGTTTGGTTTGAAGTTCAGCTGTAGAAACAAACCTCGCTGTGCCTTGCAGACATCATGGTGCAGGAGTTTGTCGAGTACGGGGCCCTCGACCTCTACTTGAAGAGAGGCAAGTCTGTGTCAGTGAGCTGGAAACTTGACGTTGCCAAACAGCTTGCGTCTGTGCTCAACTTTCTGGTAAGATCAACTTTCTGATGTTGAGCTTTATCTACAAAAGACCTGAGAGGCAAGTCAGACTAAAGATTTGTTTTTTAACCAGAAAACAACTATTAACATAGTACTAATTTTCCATTGATTAATGATGATTATTATGAAGTGTCACCAAAAGTAAATCACTCCTACCAAAATAAAAGTGGTTGTTGAATCTTTTACAAATGAAAAAACAAAATCCCTGCCCTGAATGACATTTTGCATACTTAGTTTGGGTTCACAAATATGTCAAAGCTGACCAACCACATTATAATGAGTGAACATTCACATGTAACTGTCTTGCAGGAGGAAAAGAACATTGTTCATGGGAATATCTGCGCAAAAAATCTGCTGCTGGCCAGAGAAGGTGACCCGTCACAGGGCAGCTCTCCCTTCATCAAGCTGAGCGACCCGGGAATCAGCGTGGTCATGCTGGGAATGGAGGGTAAATCAATGAGGGTTTTCCAATCCCTGTAACTGTGTCAGATAACCATCAGTTCCATTTATAGGACATGTATTGTAAATAACAGCCAGAAGATAAAAAGAAACAGTTCTGTGGATATAGATGGATTCAGAAACACTCAAAAGTGAATAGACTGAAAGGAAATACAGAAATGTTAGAATTTTAAAAATCTATCATCCAAGACAGTGTAACATGTTAGCATTTTTCATGTATGTGTGAATATGCATGTCTGTGTTTGTTTGTTTAGTGATTCTGGACAGGATCCCCTGGGTGGCCCCTGAGGTGCTGGAGGCCCCAGACAACCTGACTCTGGAGTGCGATAAGTGGAGCTTCGGTGCCACTGTGTGGGAGATCTTCAACAGTGGGAACAATCCACTGCGAGGCTGGGAACTGGACAGGGTATTCTCACTTCTGCTTACTGACAAGTCAAACAAACTATTAAGCAGCTTTAATGCATTGAGGTTGTTGAGTGTCAGACCTGTCAAACATGAATAACGGAAAATATGTAGTTAATCTGGTTGCAAAGGAAATGTCTTCTGCACAGGGAGGATGAGTCATTAATCCAGGAGACCTAAGGTGCTAAAAAACAGGACACTTTTTTAAGGGCTGGGTTAGAGCATTTTATTCTTACATTTTGAACATACCATACCTTACCTTGTGTGCAGGAATACCAAATCATAGGGCTTCACCCGCAGAGAAAAGGCATGATGAAGAAAAGCATTGATAACATGTGACTCTGCAGTTACGAGGTGCAATAATCCAGTAATGATATATCTCCTAACTCTGCCAGTTAGGTTTCTCCCATTTCAAAAGCTCAGAGAAGTTTTGTCCTGATTTGTATGACACAGACAGTGTAGACTTTTACTGTTTCACAGCCCCAGTGTCACATCATTTATTGTGTTCTCATCAGTTGTTTTTAGGAGCATTCAGGCAATCATCATTAACTCGTAAATTTGGGAAATATAAGACGACTATGTTCTTTTTATCATGCGTAATATGAACTAGAGCAATGAAAAAACATGATGGTAGGCTATACTGTATGGAAATACCACATTTAAAATTGACTTGTTACACTTTTTCACATTTTCCAGTTGTTTATCATGTCTGAAACTTGTCTTGAGCACTGGTAATTACACTTTGACGGCTGTTTGATGGAACTTCTTGGTGATAAATTGGGAATATTGTGTGAACTCTCAATTTAAGGGGCAGCATATTTAAAGTTTTTTGGCCCAAATCTGACCTAACCTGGCATCTGTAGAACACTAGAACATGCAAACTGAGACAGATTATTCATTTAACATCCTGCTTCAGTATCAAAATTAACAAAATATACAAGGGTGCCACAAAAGATGATAAATGAAATGATAAAATAAGATAAAACTCTTGTAAAGAGAAGAAGAAGGCACATGAAGTAAAAATATATACATATCAAGTGCAGGAAAATAAAATCAAGGTTAGAATAAAGCTGATGTGTTTTCTGCAGAAGCGGAACTTCTATGAGACCTTCCAGCAGCTGCCTCCGTCCCAGTGGACAGAACTAGCCGATCTGATCGGTCAGTGTATGGATTACCAGGCAGCCTTCAGACCGTCCTGTCGCAGCATTATCCGTCAACTCAACAGTCTGATCACCTCAGGTAAAGTGATGTGTATCACTGCTCAGCTGATAATGATTATTGACAGTATAAACTACAATATCAACAAAATGTATAAATTGACCCAGATGAGACTTTTTTTCTGACTCTTTGAAATAGTGGAACATCTGTGAAAATGTCACCATTATACACGATATTCAATACAGCAAGGAGAGACAGTCCGCGTCAAAACTGGGGAACAATACAAGTCAATTTATAGCAAAGTGTTCTGCATGTTTTTGTTTTCGTCTGTATTTTCCCAGTTTGTTTTCATGTCTAAATATAGAATAAATAAATAAAAGTCTGAGAGCAAATGAGGTTTGATGGGTTGACACAGAAATAAGGTGCTAACTAGAACCATAAAGGGTTCTTCGTCTTGTCCCCATAGGAGAACCCTTTTTGGTCCGTGTTAGAACCTTTTCAGAGGGTTAAACCTACAGCAGAACCCAACATAAAGGCTAATACGGAGAACAATCTGTGAAAGGTTTCACCCTGAGAGAACCCTTCTGTGGTGCAATGGTTCCACCCAGAACCCTTTCTTAGGGGTGTATCCAGAACCTTTCCACCTTCTAAGGGTGCTTATAAGAACCCACCCAAGAGGTTCTACCAAGAACCCTTTTATATCCCAAGGGGTTTATGTTGAATCCACTCATGGGGTTCTATCAAGAACCTTTTTATATTCCAAGGGTTTAATCTACAACCCACCCCAGGGATTCTGCTGAGAACCCTTTTATATTACATTACAAAGCCTTGAAGAACCCTCTTTAGTCAGAGTTCGTCTGGGGTTCTTCAAGGCTTTGATTTCAACAATCCTTGAAGAACTCTTTCCTCAAAAAAAAAAAAGGTTCTTTGGATGAAAAGGGTTCTTAACAGAGCCTTCAATCTTACAAAGAATGCTTGACAAACCCATTCTTCAAAAGAGTTCTTCAGAAGCAAATGGTTCTGAGTAGAACCTCAGCCCTTCAGAAAGAACCCTTTTGGAACTCTTATGTCTGAGGGTGTACAGAACATTTTGGACATCTAAGTGATTTGCTTTTAAATCAGATGCCCACTAATTGTACAAACTAATAATAAATTTAAAAGCTTCTTTGTCGTTCTGTTTCGTCCTGAAAGTCTCTCTCAAAATGTGTAGTGTTTATGGAATCAGGCAACAGAGTTACATCAGAAAACAAACAGTTAATACTGATATGTTTTCATGTTTGATGTCAGACTACGTGATACTACACGCCACTGAGCCTGTCACACAGAGTCCTGCGTGGAGAACCCTCAGCCCTTCTCAACATGACCAGACACTCTTTGAGGAGAGACACCTGCGCTACATCTGCCCCCTGGGAAAAGTGAGTCTGCAACCCAACATATGACATTTGCATAATTCAGACAGCCCATTGGTGCTGATCGGTGCACTTTATGCACCTTATGTTTTGAGAAGTGAAGTGAGAAGTGTAAGATATCATGCCAAGTCATTGTCAAGATGAACGGCTGCCAATAAAATCAAAGGACAGACACACATGCGGACACTCCCTTCATTTTAATTAAATGCCTGTGATGTAGATCAGTGCCAAACTTCTTTCTTCTGAGAAACTATCACAACCCAGTCCACAACAGACCTTATTAATAAATTAATAAATTTTCTTAAAGGAAATTGATGTAGAACATTTTAAACTACTGAATTATAAGAATATAATTAAGATACTACTAAATTTCTTTTTAATTATTTGGTGACCCAAATAAAATCTCCTGTGACCCACCTGTGGGTCCCAACCCAGTGTTTGGTGACTGATGTAGATGATTAAAATTTCACAGTCTGTTATCTACTTTAAAAATGCAAAAATGTAGCAATGACTCAGATTAACCCCTGTAGTCATTAAGTGTTCATTAGTGGTGCCTAAGACATTGTGTTTAATGGTCAAACTGAGGAATAAACATAAAAAATTAACATTGCTATTTTATGTGTGCCCTGACCAATAACTAAGTGACTCTAAACTTTTCCAGGGAAACTTTGGCAGTGTTGAACTTTGCCGTTATGACCCACTGGGTGACAACACAGGTGAGCGGGTCGCTGTGAAGAAGCTGCAGCCCAACAAGCAGTCGACTCTGGAGGACTTCAAGAAGGAGATCAACACCCTGAGTGTTTTACACTGCGACTACATCGTCAAATACAGAGGAGTCTGCTACAGCACGGGTAAGAAACACACATCATGTAACCGAATGATCAACTTCAGAAAATGAACAAAATGTTTTTTTAAGTTCACGTCTTCTGTTTCGTAAGAGCCCAAATAATCTTTTATGACGAACTAGATAAGTTTGTCAGTTTCAAGTCAGGTGAATTTTGGGGTCTTTACACTCAGAACCATTTAGGTACAGGAGAGTATTAATGCCAGGCATACATGTTGAAAATGAAGTCAAAATATTTAGAATAAAGTTGAAATGCCATTTTGACTTTAGCCCTCTCCCAGGACAGATGCAGATGAAATACATGTGGTGCATCCTGAGCAGACCAACAAAATCACATTACTTTATTTATAACCTTTGATGACAGAATTTCTGACACATGGAAGCTTGTTATGACTTGAGTCTCAAATGAGCGACGTGGTCTGTATTAAGGCAGCAGACAAAATCTGTCATGCGTATGTACACTTTACTGTAGAAAAATAAACATAAGTAATCTTAAGTAAAATAATCTTTAAGTAAAGGTAATCTTTAAGTAAACAGCTGTCAGGAGAAAATATTTTCTTAACCTGACTCAGACAGATTTACAGTAGAACAACTAATGCACAAACTAAACAAACGCTTCAGTGCTACTTTATTTAACCTTTAAAGGCAGCCATGTAGCTTTATGTTTCGCACAGTGTACTCATGATGTCACACTGCCAGACCCTGATGCATCTCCTGCATGATCCTGGATTACATTTCAAATTTTTAAATTAGACTGTTGTCTGGAGTGATTCATGACTGATTCAAGTAAGACAAAAGGGACTGTATTCTCAGGTTTGGAAGATTTTCCTTTGTTAAATGATTCCACAGGTCGCCTCAGCATGAGTTTGGTGATGGAGTACCTGCCCTACGGCAGCCTCATTGGCTACTTGGAGAATAACGGACATAACGTCAACACCAGGCGGCTGCTGCTTTTTGCCTCTCAGATCTGTAAGGTGAGAGTCAGATAAATGAAAATGGCTGTCATCACAAACTTTAAAAATAAGCAGGGTTTGAATAGACTGTCAGGTTTTACATTGATCATCGGTACTTCCAGTACTGAGGCTCTCTCTAAACACGTATTCTCTTTTCTACTGCCAGTAAATGTGAGTATCTCTTTTAGTCATCAAACATTGCTTTGAAGTCACATTTGTCCCTCAAAAAACGTCTACAGGAATACACAAAAATATAAATGTCATTCTCTGGGAAAAGTAACCCCACTGGACTTATAATGGCTTATTTGGTCCTAAAAGCAAAAGAAAATTGCTTTGGCAGTCTCATGTAGTAAGAGAGTAAGAGTTCAAGGCTCAAAACCACAGTGCTGACAGAACGCCGGCTAAAATTAGAATAATATGTTATATTGTTGTACAATGTACAACACAGACAGCTCTCTACAGGATGAGCCTATATTTTACCTTGTGATTCCATTAAAACAACCATTTTCAGTATCTGTGAGAGCTAGTACTAAACATTAATGTTATTTAATTTTCTTCTGCTTTGCTGTTTTAAATTTCAGGGGATGGAGTACCTGCAGACCCTGCGTTATGTGCACAGAGACCTCGCGGCCAGAAATATCCTTGTGGCCAGTGAGACGCTGGTGAAAATCGCTGATTTCGGGCTGACCAAGATTATTCCTTTTGACAAGGAGTACTACCGAGTCACGCAGCCTGGAGAGAGCCCAATTTTCTGGTAGCTAACTTTATGTCTGAACACTTAAAACACTATTTAATAGAACTACAGATACTTGTGTAAACAAAGACTCTGGTGAAAGTACTGATTCAACTTCTTTACTCAACTAAAAGTGAGAAAGTATTGTTTCTGGAATGTACTCAAAGTATAAGTAAAAAGTAGTGTTCAGTGTTCAGGTCCTGAAGGTCAACCTGATCATACACTTTTCACCTAATGCAGGTACGCTCCAGAGTCCATCAGTGAGTCCAGATTCTCCCACAAGTCAGACGTCTGGAGTTTTGGAGTTGTTCTTCACGAGCTCTTCTCCTACTGCGACATGAACTCCAACCCAAAAAGAGTACGATGGCTCACGATCAATACATGCATGTGCGGGCAATATTTCAATGTTTTTAAATTACTGAAGGTTGCTTGATTGAACTTCCCTCATGTCACTGTTTCAGCTCTGTATGCAGGAGATTGGACACAATGTGCAGAGTCCATCCATTTCAATGCGTCTGGCAGATATTCTACTGAGTAACTGGAGGTTGCCGGCTCCTCGAAACTGTCCACCCAAGGTATGTTCACTCTATATGGGTCAACTACTGAAAAACAGTAGCCTTTAATTTGCCTTTTTTCTACATTCACATTGATCCCTAATAAATATGTTCGAATCTAATCTAATAAATATATGTTCACCCGAACATATAATTTCCCTCGATTTGGAGACCCACACAATTTACTTAAATGATCAAAGAGGCTTCTCTCATTTTCAGTGTTTTCTTGCACGCTGTAATGTCACTGCAGGAAATATCATCAATGTTTAAGCACCAAAACTACTAGAGCAAACTTTCTCTAGACAACTTTTAAAGAATGGCTTAGATGTTCTTAAATAATATTCATAATTACACCATGTCTCAATAAAACTAAATTCTTATTGATGAATCAAATTCTTTTGAAGCATGCGTCATACCGAGCAACAGGTCAAGCACACCTCCTCGTTAAAATAAAAGTTTCTGTCCTCTCCTTGCTCTGAGTTGTTCTGAGAATTTTCCTAAAACACTCCTTCAAAAATAAGTTTTAGCCTAAGATAAGAGCTCTATGAGAGGATTCTCAGAATTTAAAAGAGGCTTTTATCTTTTTATTCCACCATCTCCTGTTAATTCTGGAAGAGGCTGACAATCCTCTCAACTATGGTCATGATATATTTTGTAAACATCTTATTTTGTCCTTCACCTCACCAAACTAGTCATATTGTACCATATCATGCAAATACCAACAGCTTTCTGCTCTGTCTCTGCAAGCTAAACAGGTTATTGTATTTTTCTTATTCCAACACCAGGTCTACGGTTTGATGAAGGAGTGCTGGGCGTATGACTTTGAGGAGCGGCCAAGTTTCTCAAGTCTGGGAAACCAAATCGAAACCATCATGCAGGAGGAGAGAGAGAACCCTAAAGGCTGACAAGGAGTCTTGCAGCACCTCACAGCTGAACTCATGCTGGAGAGCAACAATATGAAATGATGCAATTTTATTAACTGTCCCAATTGAAGCTCAGTTCACACAAAAAGCACTCTCACACACAGCAGTGGACAATAAATAAATAAATAAATAAATAAATAAAAGTTACCTAGGTGTCTGGTGTGTAAACCATCAGAGGACTGTGCACAGACACAGATCGAGCTTTAAAAGTAAAATCTCTCCCTAAACACCCTTTAAGTCTTTCTGCTAGCCTGGTACACAGTCAGCTACTTAATGTACAAGATCTTAGCGTGGTACAATTAATTGTTTTCTTACAGTTAAATACTGTATATTGTTGTTCAGTGTTCATAACACGTGGTAAGTAGAAATCTCTACTGCATAAATGCTCAAGACTCACATTTCTGCAGAATCAAACATTACAACAGGTTATAGATGTTTAAAATATTGTATAATTTTTAATATATCAGGCACACTGTACTGGGCACTGGAAATCATGTATTATATGACTTTTACACATGTGTCTAAAGATAGAAGAATTACAGACTGAAAAAAGTTTTCAAGTTTTGTGCGTCCGTGTATGTGTGTGTGTATGAGAATGACTTTAATGGAAATGTGTTGAGAAAAAGTATATTTTGCATCTAAGATTTGGTACAGTGTATATGTGCATTTTATACTGTGGTAATGTAGTGTTGTTATGAATAATTTGTTTAATTTTGTTGCATTTTGAATTCTCATTTACATCTTTTACAGTGTTTAAATCGATTTTGTTGCAGCAGCTTTAATTCTGTATTTGTTATTGTCATCACTGAATTCAATTATTTAACATTTCTCAAGCACTGATGCATCAAAAACACCACTGAAAAAAATTAATGAATAAATTATTTGTGTTCCTATAAAATGTATCTATAAGGAATTCACAAAGTACAAAGGGGCAAAGTATAACCATACATGGCCTTTCTGGCACTTTTTTTTAGTAGCAAAGTGCATGAACACATGGATCAAACACAACACACAAGACCAGTACTGCACACTGATGAAAATCATTATTTCTCTTCAAATTGTAAAATCAGTCACTACATCCATTCATTTCTAAAGTCTGAAAACCAGAAAAGAATAAATATTTCTGACAATGTTTGCTGCCATTTCTGTATCTCCTTATATTATATTTTATTGAAAACATTATACACATGATACAGTTTTTTTTTTACAATTGCTTAAGCACAATTTTAAAAACAGGGCTCATTTTATCAAAACACTACACAAAGTTCACACAGCCACATTCAAAAATATACAATCATTTGTAAGAAAAAAAAGTCACCATATGGGACACACAAGGTTCATATGATCTGACTGATCTGATTCTGTTTGAATGAGTAACTCAGTCGTGTGTAACTTACACACGACTGAGTGCAGAGATGTTAGAGTAAAGTATATGAATGTATTGACCAAACACAACATATAATGGTCTAAATAATAATTTCTCTCCACAATATAAAATCAGTCAATAAATCCATGCATCTCCAAAGGCTGGCATCATCCGTCATTTTGCACTGATGAACAGAACATATTCTAAACAGAGTACATTGGCATAGCAAAAACATTTGTGGAGACAAAAACACAGCGTGAATTACAAAGATCCTAAACATCACCTCTTTGCCTAACTGGTGATGTAGGCATATAGCACGCTTCATTTTATTGCTTTTAGTGAGAAGTTGCTCTTCCTAATTCCTACAGTAGTTCAGATCGTGAATGCAACACTGTGCGTAGCCTAGCAACACTCAACCCAGAGTGCAGCGCTTTGTTGTGAAGCGTTGGAAGTAGTACGACCTCTAAAGACACGTCTCTGTCAACGCAAAATTGACAATGAAAACCGTTGGTTTAACGCTGCTTGAACTGACAAATATTTGTTTATTTCGCCGCCAAACCCAAGCGCCAAACCGGTGTGTTTAATTTGCAGTGAGTGCGTTGCAGTGTTTACTGTAAAGATTACAATGTTCGGAGGTACCACATTGAGAAACACCAGACTTTCCGGACAAACTTTCCCGAGTGATCCCAGCAGAGGGCTGCAAACGTGCAGAGTTTGATTGCATCTTAAAACCGGAGCTGTCTTACGATGGTGCAGTCATTAACAACCCAAGGGAGAGCAACAGCAGCTTCCCTCCGTGTGTCCTGCATCTGGCAAAGAAAAAAAAAGGGTCATTCACAGACTCGCAAACCGTGAAAGACTGCATGTTGGCCGTCATGGATGAGGCGATAAATGACGACAAAATTAAAACGAGTGTGACATCTGCCATTAAAAACGTACCCCTGTCAGACACTTCAAACATTCGCAGGATTGAAATCTTAGCTTCAGATTTGTTTGAAATCTGAAATCTGTGAAAGGGAAGAGATGTGCAGATTTCTGTGAAATCTGTGAGAAGAACTGTGGAAAGATGTCATGCCTATAGCAGCTGATGAGCCCACAGACAGAACTGACACCGCGCAACTGTGCATATATGTCCGTTTTGTTTTTTTCATTACATTAATTTGTGTTGGTTTAAAATTTGGCATTACCTGCTGCTGACACCTGTTACTGAAAATGTCTGGTCCTGCTAAATTTCTTGGTTTTAAAATCTGGCCCAATTGAATTTGTAGCCTAATTGAAAAACCCAGGCCTATAGGCTTTACTTGCTTAGCCTACTTGTTTTTCTTTTGTTTTCTTTTGTTTTTTTTTCTTTTGTTTTCTTTTGTACACCACCAAACATTTCTTACATACCTTTACACTGCATGTTTCCTGTTTAGCCATCCCTCCACAAAAATTCCACATCACCCATATCACTTTGCTTCTCCGATAATCTGCCACAGACGGTGACAGTACAGCATTACATCAGTCCTCACCCAGTGCTCAATTTGATCTGCTTGTTCAGGTAGGCTTCTTTGTTCACTGCATTATTTAACTGTGTGCTATATGTTTCTGCAAATGCTTTTCCTAAAATAGATCACTATACGTAGGCTACTTTACAAACTTATGTTAATTTGAAAACACTTGCTGTCCTCCTACATGGAATCACATCATACAAATATACAAATGTGTATGAGGATTGTCTGAAATGTGAATAATCATTTTTCTGTGTACTACAAATTGAAATTTAAATCTAAAAAAAAACACACACAGCGTCATTCAGCTCGACAAAACTTACATCATTTTATAGTACAGTGGTAAGGGGTCAGCGCCAGTTAAAAAAAAAAGAAAGAAAGAAAAAAAAAAGTCCAACAAAACAGAGATTTGTACATAAACATTTTCAAGGTTGCCTGTCATGGTGAAAAAAATATTTAAATATTTTTGTCCAGTACAGCTCACACAATGACAAAAGATGTTGGCCAGTTCATTTAGAGCAATAATGCCATACACAGTTACTAGGTTTTGAAGTGTGAATGAAATGTTTTGGGTGTGTTACTACATTTTGCAAACATACAATAGAGTTGTGATGTCCCATGAAACATTTGTGACAACTGCACTTACCGTTTCGAAAATGTTACGACTGTTCCGAAAAATGAGCATTGAGGAAAAACTGTAAAAAATAACATGGACCTTACAATGAAGGACACTTGCTTTACTAAAACCCCTTCATTTCATTTTCAAATGATTTATTCACCACAAATTTTTTAACAAACTACAAGACTGCACTCAGTTTTCACCCAAAGAGAATATTTTTGAATAAATGTTGTGAAAAGGAGAAAATATGAGAGTAAAGGCTACAACTTTTCCGATGGAACAGGCTGGATGGGGCTGATGTCTGGGAGGCACACAAACTGACAGACCCTGACTGATCCATGAACCATGACACACCTGACAGCCGAGCATTCCCACTACAATCCCCTGTCTTTAAAAACTGGCTGCTCCATCTGTTGCTCTAAGAATGAGTAGTTCTATATATAGAACAGAATGAGGTACAAAAAAGCGTATTGAACAGAAAATGTTGTATAGAATCTTTGGATAAGTGAATATTATCACTAACAAAGAATTTTAGAATGTATAAAATGTAAAAAATTTTAGGGCTGAAATGATTCCTCGAGTAACTCGAGTAGTTCGATAACTAAAATGCCTCGAGGCAAATATTTTTTACCTCGAGACCTCGTTAAAATCCAGACAACTGTACAGCGCACCGTGTTTCGCACGTGGGTACTGAAATTTGGTATTAAACGTCTGAGTATTGATAAGCTGCGACATTTCAGTTTTGATGTAATTTAATATCACACGGCTGCAGCGTCTCCTCCCTGTGTCAATGTAGCTCCTCCACACACACACACACACACACACACACACACACACACACACACACACACACACACACAC
>JAJHUR010132829.1:0-26331 GCA_027495735.1 Lutjanus campechanus | reverse complement strand
TGTGTGTGTGTGCGGTCCAGCTGCAGTCTTCATGGTTCACCTCCCGACAGGAGGCAGTGGAGGAGCTCCTCTCATCACTGTAACAAGCAAACATTAGTGCTCGTTAGTGCCCCCGTCAGGCTGTGAGACACATCACAGAGTTTAACTCCAGGTTATATCTTATATATCATATTATTATTATTACTATGTACTGTATCGATAAAATCCAATGACACTGTAATTGCGATATGATTTGTGATATTAATGATCATTTTTACATCATTAGTCTTATTTTGATGCAGAAATCTGAACCACATGATTTATTTTAAGTCTGACGGATCTGATGTGGAGGACAGGACGTCTCTGTCTCACCACATTCATTCAGTTAAACATTTAAAGACACTTTTTGCCTTTAACAAACATTGTAGAAAGTCATGTTGTGATTTTGATAAAGTTCAGATGAATTATTCAGTGTAACTGTGCACCTCTGTTGGCCTTGCTGGGGTAAATCTTGGCGAAGTGTCGGTACTCGTCTGGAGGAGGGAAGTCGTCCAGAGGATGAAACGAATACTTGGACTCAAAATCATCTGCAGGAGGAGAAGAGACGACTTCAGTTTCTATTAAATAAACGTTCTGCTACAAACTCTGGAGGTGGAGGACAAATAAAGGAGAGGTCAAAGGTCAGAGGACAGAGAGGAGACACTGGCCGTTTCTCAATACCAAGTTCGCCAAGTTCGGACTTAGCAAGTTCGATCTGGGAGTTCAGTCTCTCGAGGACGGGAGGACGCAGGACAGTCATTCTGTAATTGGGACGGTAACGTACTTGATGACGTCACCGACGTCCGTTAACAGGACGGCACATCTCCGAAAACTTCAGAGCAGATTTTAAACTATGCGCTATTGTGATGATTTGACAACAGATTTTAAGTTTTAACATCTACTTTCTCACATAAAATGATCTTAAAACTACATTTCATGAAACTAAAACAGTCGTATTTCAACACTGGTGACTTACAGTTACAGTTACACTCCTCCTCCTACTCCTGCTACGAAATGCATTCTGGGATACGTAGCTGCCCCAAGTACACACAAGTCACCATCAGATGCATCCTCGGTAAAACGGGCGGCGCAAGAACACATCCGGGTATTTGACTGTAACTTTTGAATTGGATCAGTACTTAGACTGAGACTGATGACGTTTCTCAAGAACACAAGAACAGAGAAGAACGCAGACTGAGAAACGGTCACTGAGGGAGGAAAAGAAGGAAGTCATGAAGCTCCAACTACACTCTACAAAAATATAAATGCACACTTCTATTTTTTGCTCCAATTTTTCAAGAGTGTACGTCAAAGATCTCAGAATTCTCCCCGACCGGGCAAATGGTAAAAAAAAAAAAAAGTTTGGGAATTGATTTAAGGCTGCAACTAATGATTATTTTCAGAGTCGATTAATCAATCAATTATTTTCTCAATTAATCGATTCATAGTTTTTTGTTTTAAAATGTCAGAAAACTCCAAGATGACGTCCTCAAATGTCTCGTTTAGTCCTAAACTCAAAGATCTTCAGTTTACTGTCCGAGAGGAAAGAAACCAGAAAATGTTCACATTTAAGAAACTGACATTTTCATTTAAAAAGCTACTCCGATTAAACCGATTAATCAATTTTCAAATTAGTTGGCAATGAATTTAATAATCAATTACTTGTAATTTTTCTTGCAAAAATGGCAGAAAATTCTGTTTTCACCTCCTGAAATATGAAGATTTTCTGATTTTCTTTCTTTATTATCACGTTGAACAAAATTTAAAGACGTCGCCTCAGACTTCTTCATCGTCATGTTTTAAACAAGAGAGACTGATCGATCAATAATGAAACTAATGACAATGATCAATCAATCAATAATAAAACTGAAGATCTTAAGTTGAGTTACAGAGTGACGGAGGAGAGATGAGACTCACCGACAAATGATCGAGGGATGGAGGAGGAGGAGGAGGAGTGTCCGTTACGGAGAGGAGGGGGAGGCGGGGGAGGAGCAGCGGGGGTGCGGGTGGGCGGGGGAGGAGGTTTTCCTCTGGTGGGGGGGTCAGAGGAGAGGGAGGGGCTACCATGTGTCCTGTAAGGAGGAGGGGGCGGGGCTTCTCTGCCGCCCGCTCTCGACGACTGGACTGGAACAGGAGGCGCTGAGGAGAGAGATCAATACAGCCGATCAACAGAACCGATCAATACAGCCGATCAACAGAACCGATCAACACAGCCGATCAACAGAACCGATCAATACAGCCGATCAACATGCAGCTGATCAACATACAGCCGATCAATATGGTGTGTGTCTGTGTGT
Source organism: Lutjanus campechanus (assembly GCA_027495735.1). Lineage (NCBI taxonomy): Eukaryota > Metazoa > Chordata > Actinopteri > Lutjaniformes > Lutjanidae > Lutjanus > Lutjanus campechanus. The sequence goes on along the minus strand of JAJHUR010132829.1, from coordinate 24,016 downwards.
GTAGCCCTCACCTGCTCCTCTACCTGGCGTCTCTCTGACGGGGGGCGGCGGCCTGTTGGCGCCCTGTTGGGAGGGGGTGGGGGAGGCAGGTGGAGGAGGAGGGGCGGGGCCTCTGGTGGGGGTGTGGCCTCCCGGTGAGGGGGCGGTCCTCTTGTTGCTGAGGGAGTTGTGACGCTGCGGCAGCTCAGGCGCTGGCTCGCCGGCGCCACCGCCTGCCGGACCATTAGTGATGCGGTAGGGTGGAGGGGGCGGAGCCAGAGAGGAAGAGGAGGAGGCGGGGTTTCCTCCTGAGGTGGGAGGGCGTCTGCTATTGCCAGGAGACGGGGGAGGTTTGGAGGGGAGGGGCGGGGTGTTGTTCGGGGTCGGGGGGAGGGGCTTCTCTCTGTTATAAGACGAGGACGAGGAGGGAGGGGAGGGGGCATTGCCGCGGCGACAGATAGGAGGCGGGGGAGGGGGGGCGGAGGAGGAGTGCTTCATGGTGGTGGAGGGGGAGGAGGCTGCAGAGGAGGGGGAGGAGGGGGAGGGGGAGGAGGACAGGTTGGGCAGAGAGGGACGCTGGGAACGAGACGTCTCCATTGGCGACGACGCCTTAGGGGAGGGGCTGTCTGCGTCGTCATGGCGATGGCTCGGAGGGCGAGGCGCTGCGCCCCGAGTGGAAGGAGAACGTCCAGAGGAACCGTCTGCAAGAACCATGAAGGTGAGAACGTTTAACAACAAAATATATTCTGACTGAAAACAACAAAAATTATTTTAAAAATAGTCAACATAAAAAAAATCCAAATATAAAATAAAATAATATAAAATCTATAAATAAACACGAACTACAGACCAAAATAAAATGAAAAGCAATAAAAATAAAACAAAAATGTAAAAACTAATAAAAACTAATAAAATAAATAAATATACAGAAAGAATTTTAATTAATTAAAATTAAAAATTAATTTTAGAATGAATAAATACATAAATAAATAGTAACAATTCAAAACATAACAAACAACCCAACATAAATAAATAACACAAAGAGAATAAAAAATACAAATAAATACATATGAATTAAAAATAAAATACATAAAAATAGTAAAGAAAAAAATATAAAGTGAGAATGAAAAAAAAACTGTCAGAATTTTAAAAATAACATAAAATAATAAAAAGTATAAATAAATAATAATTAAAATTATAAACCATGAAAAATAAAAGAGTAGAAAATATTTGGGAAACATCAAATTAAATAAATAGTGACCTCACCTCCGACTGGTCTCAGTTTAGGAACTCCGCCTGTGAACAGGCCTCCGATTGGTGGAACAGAACCTGACGGGCTTCCTGCTGTGCTGCCATTGGCTCCCCCTGTTGGTGCTCCGCCTCCTTTGGGCTCTGAGAACCACAACCATTGGACAGGTGAGTGAGGGGTCTGCCTCCTTGAGTTTGTGATGTCACTACACTACGATGACACTACGATGACACTATGATGACATTACGATGACATCACTGACTGTATGAGCCAATGAGCAGAGGTGAGGGGAGGAGGGGATGCAGGCGAGGTCATGTGACACGTGTGAGACACTCAGGTGAGATGATGCAGGGGGTGAGGTGCAGTGAGGTGAGATGTTAAAATTGAATGACGTGTTTACGCTCCCACGCGGCTCCGATGACATCATCGATCGAACAACATGAGTGACAAATGAGAACACGTTAACGTTATGACATCACAGGGCTGCGAGCGCTACACAGAATCAAAAAATTCATCTTAAAATCATTTTCTTCTCGCGTGTTCAGACATAACGTGAAGTGACTCAAACAGCCAATGAGGCATCAGCTGACAGAATGAACTTCCTGTTGTGTCTGAACAGCGACGTCACACCTGCACAGGTGTTTTCACCTGATCAGACCTCCTCTCAGGACTCTGTGGACCCGTTCAAACATTCTGAACCTGATCAGGCACAACAATTTACTTCATTATCCTGAGAAGAACAAAGAGTTTAGTGACATCACATTATTCCCAGATTAGCTCCGCCCACCTCACACCTGAGCAGAGGTCTGATGAACCAGAGGGACTGAAAACACCTTCGACAGGTAACTCTGGTTTATTCCAGCATCAAAACACGACTGTTTGACCGGTACTGATTATTAATAATTAGCATTTTTACGGCTGCAACTAACGATTACTTTCATCATCAATCAATCCGTTGATTCATTTCTCCAATAATCGATTAGTTTTGTTCCATAAAATGTCATTAAAATGTTGTTCAGTGTTTCTCAAAATTAATCAATTAATCCTGTCACAATCTTTTCAAAGGTTGAAAAAATAACCAAAAATAATAAATAATATAAATAAAATAACTTAAAAAATTAATAAAATAAATAAGAAATAATTAAGTTGAAACAAAATAAAAAATAAGCAAAAATACATAAATACATTTTAAAAATCAACACACAAATAAAGAATAAATAAATACATAATTAATAATAATAATTATTATTATAATTATAATAATAAGTAAACATAAATAATAAATAAATACATTAAACAATGAGGACGTCAGCACTGACATTATTCACCATTTTATGATATTTTATGGACCAAAAAACTAATTGATTAATCTAGAAAATCAATGAATGAATGAAGTGAATAATTGTCAGTTGCAGCTGTCAGACACTTATAATAACAATCTGAGCCTGTCATTTTTAAGATGATTATTATGATTATTGATGCATCAAGACTCAACTTATTTAGTCACTTTGGCACAAAAACGTGAGAAAATAAAGTTCAGGTTCAAAACTACTGAAGTTAAACTGGAAGTAAAAGATCGGAGAACGTCTTCAGGATAATCATTAATATTAATAATAATAACTGAGCTGAAATAAATCAGAGTTCTGTCGTCAGATGTTCCAGATCTACTTCCTGTCTGTGTAACAACCACGGACGTCTGACACCCGCTCAGGTGTTACACTCCTCCACTGCAGGTAAACAGGAAGCAGGTGAGCTGAGGAGCCTTAAAATCAGCTAGCTTAGCATGGCCTCGCTACAGCTGCTGCGAGTGCCGTCATGTTAACAATTCACATGCAGTTCACAGCTTTTTGATGCTAATAAAGTAGTTAGCAAGCTAGCAAGCTAACTGTGCAGCATGCTGAGCTGTGTCACATCACTGTGGAGGACTGACAGAGTTTTACTGCAAACTGAGTCTGAAATAAAACTCTGGACATCATGAGTTCAACAGGCGCTCTGCAGGACGCTGCAGGATCTGTCCTAACCAGCCGCTCCGTCACCTGTCTGTCCATCACCTGGACAGACGACAGCCTGATGATGTGATTTGAACCTGTCGTCTTACAGGAGTCCTGTGGTGCTGCTGTGAGCGACTGTTCAATAAAACATTTAAAGCCCAGACGTGTGAATATCCAAACCACAGCTGGCTCCGATTCATCAAAGATCAGTAAAGGAGGAAAAGAAAAAGTCCAATGAGAGTTAAATCATTAGTCAAAGTAAAAGTCAGGACACAAACAATAGAAACAGATCAGACGTGGAGGGAGGGAGGGAGGGAGGGAGGGAGGGAGGGACAGTAAAAAGTCGAACAGAAACAGTAAAACGTGAACAAACAATCAAATCAGGTGATCAGCTGATCCACAAACTGTCAGATAAACAGAATCAAGACAAATCAGCTGGAGAGAGACTTCACATTAATTCTGTGAGACCGTCTGTACTGAGTTCTGGTGTCTGTTCTGCAGAGAAGCATCACTCTGAGTCATTCTGGTGTTCAAAAACACCGACAGAGTGAGACTCTGCCTCTACATAGACAATCTCAGTGACCGCGCCCGTGCTCCGATCAGGACTGTCGGGGCTGATCGACGATCAAAGGGTCGGTTTGAAGCCTTCTATCTATCGTGTCGCATTATTGTGGCATCAGTGAGCCAATCAGCACGCAGCATGTTTGTACAAAGATCTGATAAAGGTTCTGATTGGTTCTCTAACGTTACGACGTCACGTTATCACCACCGGGTCTCTGGACAGCTTCTTCCTGCTTCCTGTGCTGACATTTGTCTCATCATTCAGAGCTGCAACCATTGATTGATTAATCCACTATTAATCAATCATTAAATTAATCATCAACTACTCTGATAATTGATTAATCGTTTAGAGTCATGTTTTAATGAAAAGCTCCAAAGTCTCTGATTCACTGACAGTATTTGACCATTATTAACAGTTATTAACGTTATTAACTGTTATTAACAGTTATTAACGGTTATTAACTGTTATTAACAGTTATTAATGTCATTGACTGTCATTGACCATCATTATAATAACGCTTAATGAAGTCATTAACCGTTATTATTAATGGTCACTTATAGCTATTAACTGTCATTGCCAGTTATTAACTGTTATTAACAGTCACTGACGTTCATTAACACTTGTTAACATCACTGAGAGTTATTAACTGTCATTAACCGTTATTAACAGACTGTCACTGACAGTTACTGCAGTTATGAACAGTCAGTTACAGTTAATAACCATTATTAATCCACAACCACAACTAACTGATTAATCAAGAAAATAATCAATAGATTAATCGATAATATGAATAATCGTAGGAAAGATTTTAAAACTGAGAAATTGTGAGAGGATCAATTAATCGATTAAATAAATCAACAGATTAATCAATGATGCAGCCCTAAAATAATCTCCTTTTATTAAAATGGATTTGGTATTGAATCACCATGACAACCATGACAACTTCGATGACCTCACTTCCTCTGAAGTTTAATAAATGATGAGGGGAAAAAAGAAAAAACTAAATGTTTGTTGACTAAAAGATGATTTGGCAGCACCACATCAGAGGCTTTTACTTCATCTAATAAATCCTTAATCGATAATCCAGGGTTTCCCCCAGAAAACTTGCTAAGCCTGGTGGTGGAGAAGCCCACCGGGCTTTATTATGTGTTATTATCAGCCATTTATTAACAATACTTAAACATAGAGTCTTACAAAAAGGCACAATCTTGAAATACGGTTTTAACAAACACAAAAAAATACAATTAAAATAAATAATATCAATTGTTTTCACTTAAGTTAAATCCTAGTGAATCTTAAAACAAACCATTGCTGGTCACATTTAAAAGTAAAATAAATTAACATAATCCTGTTCATCACGGGGCCTATTTTTTCTACCTTCTGTCTGAAATGACTTACCTAAAATAAATGGAGGCTATATGTTTAATCTTGGTCTCAAAATAACGGTAATACATGTGAGATTACTATACTAGTGTCAGAATCAAGATATGTGTTACTGTGTCAGAGTAAATTCACCTGGAACACACTTCTGAATCATATGATAGTAGCCCGATTCATCTAGGAATTAGTAAAGTGATATCTGATGAGTAACTGTGCAAAAGTCGATACTAAAAAAAGTGAACCTGAACAGTTTTACAGATGTTTTAACACAGACATATCCAGGCGAAACTGCACCAAATGTGCCATTTGGGCATCAGGCACACTGACGTTTGGCACTGTGTTGTTAGTATGTTAGCACCGCTATCTGATTCAAACATTCAGAGAAGCTCCTCTGCTGTATATTTCTCCCGTTTTCTGCTGATCGCGGTGAATAAACTCTCTGCTCACAGTGTCTGAAGTGTCAACAGGCTGTGTCCTGTGCACATGTGCGTCAAGGGGACTATCTCGGCAACCCATTGGTCAATTTTGATGATTGACACCTCTATGAACCAATCAGAGTCAGGAGATTCTACCGCTACCACCCAAATTTACCTTAGTAACACCAATGACGAGACAGAAGGATGTGAAGCCAAAGATTGTGTATTGTAGGAAGATGTGTTACTCCGCTCGAAAAAAGCCCTTCCTGTTTATAAAAACAACCAGGACCATCGTGATTCATTTCAAACTATTGAAGAGTCATAGGAGTAGACATTAGCAGAGTTTTTTCAAGCTGGAGTATAACTTTAGGCCACAAAACAGCTAAAGTAAAACAAATTTTATGATTCCATGAAGGTATTTTTGCGACTATTTGGCGTTTAAATCTCTGAGTTTTTGTCGCACAGTGACGAGTGAGACATCTTCATAATCAGTACTATCTCTGTTTTCATACAACACCTCACTTGTGTGGATTGGTGAAGTTACGAGAGTAGTAAAAGCACTCAATTGAACGTGGGCTGTTTTCACGTTTTTGTTAAATGCCCATATTATTGCTTGTGGTTTTAATTGTGTTTCGTTTAGGTGGCAATGCTTGATAGAGGCTTTTAGCTGAGTTTCTCCCCGTCATTTTGGGGTGCTACTTGTTAGGATTGGTGCTTCCTAGCGTGACCATATGTCGTTTGTACCGCACGCATCTGACGCTGCCTCCTGTACAGGGGGCGCTCGGGATGAAGAGGATAAAAAAGTGCAAACATGGCCAAGAGGTAGAACCAGGGAACTCAGAGGCTGGAGAGGTATGCTGTGCTGTGTGACCTCGGTTAAAAGCTCTGTCCGTCTTTGGTATCTGTTTTGGTGGATAAAAATAAATAAACAAGTGACGCTTAGCCTGGTGGGGGGGAAACCCTGGATAATCAGTCTGTGGTATAATCAGATCTGATTGGCTGGTTGGACGGGGGGGACAGGAACATGGCGGCTGGCTGAAACCCTCCTGCATCGTCCTCTAACATGCCACAGTGTTGGTCGTCTTACTGTCTAGCGACAGAGCCGTGGTCCTCTGCTGCTGCTGCTGCTGCTGCTCCTCGCACGGCGCCCCCTGCTGTTGAGGCTGGCTCTGTTGCTGGTGTAGGTATTGATATAATCGAATGTATGGGTGATCAGTGGGAGGTGTTTGGCTCTTTGGTGTTTGGCTCTTACTGTCGAGCATCGGGGCGCTGCGGTCGTTCACCACCGCCACCTTCTTCAGCCTGGTGCCTTTACAGATGTCCGACAGCAGAGCGCCGCGACCTTTCGCCTCCTCCCTGCTCAGCTTGGGGGGGCTGGTGTTGGCCTGAGAGGACGAGACATGTGAGGGCTTTGATCAACGTTTTATGGACCAAACAACTGATCGATTAGTGGAAACATTATTGCCAGATTGATCACTTGTTGAAAAATGGCTCCAAACCTATTTTTCACTGAAGTAGATTGTGACGGGATGAAGAGGATGATGATGGTGTGTGTGTGTGTGTGTGTGTGTGTGTGTGTGTGTGTGGTTACCTGGCTGAAGGTGGGGGGAGGTGGGGGTCCCCCTGGTGGCGGGGGAGGAGGGGGGGGGATGGGCATCCTGCTGCTGCTGTTAGAACACACACACCTGGAACACAAACACAAACATGGTCTCTGACTCAGAACCGACCGAGACGCAGCTGCTGCAACATCTGCTTCAATCAATCAATAAATTCATCTTCACTGGAACAATTAATCAACGATTAATCAACGATTAATCAACGATCAAATCAGATTTAACTGATCTTCTATCAAATAAACACGTAGAACCTTTTCATGTTCCACAGCCTGCACTCTGAGAAATAAGGGTTCTAAAAGGGTTCTTCCTGAAGGGCTGTGGTTCTACCCACAACTATTCGCTTCTGAAGAACCCTTTTTGGAAGAAAGAGTCAAGGGTTCTTTGTAAGACTAAAGGTTCCATTAAGAACCCTTTTCATCCAAAGAACCTTTTTTAGAATAAAGAGTTCTTCAAAGATCGTTGAAATCCTTGAAGAACTCTTTCAAGGGTTCTTTGTACCATAATATAAAAAGGTTCTCAATAGAACCCTCTGGTTGTGTTCTAGATAAAACCACTGGAATATCAAAAGGTTCTCTGTAGAACCTCCTGGTTGTGTTCTAGATAAAACCACTGGAATATTAAAAGGTTCTCTGTAGAACCCCCTGGTTGTGTTCTAGATAAAACCACTGGAATATTAAAAGGTTCTCAGTAGAACCCTCTGGTTGTGTTCTACATAAAACCACTGGAATATCAAAAGGTTCTCAATAGAACCCTCTGGTTGTGTTCTACATAAAACCACTGGAATATTAAAAGGTTCTCAATAGAACCCTCTGGTTGTGTTCTACATAAAACCACTGGAATATCAAAAGGTTCTCTGTAGAACCTCCTGCATGTGTTCTAGATAAAACCACTGGAATATTAAAAGGTTCTCTGTAGAACCCCCTGGTTGTGTTCTACATAAGACCACTGGAATATTAAAAGGTTCTCTGTAGAACCTCCTGCATGTGTTCTAGATAAAACCACTGGAATATTAAAAGGTTCTCATGATAACAGCCTGCAGGCCTTTTATTGTTCCTTTAGTATTTTTAATGGCCTGTTTTATATGTTCTCTTATGTTCTCTTGTGTATATTTAATATTTTTCGTTGTGTATTATTTAAAAATAATGAGAATGCACATTTTATATTAAATATACGCACTAAGTGTGTTTTGGTTTTGACATGTTACAAATATTTCTACAACATGTCTCTTGTGTTGTTCTTTCACATATTTAAGCAGGAGTATAAATTTAATGATTCCAGGACACAAACATGAAAACCTGCTGCTGAACAAACTGTTTTTCATCTTTTCATTCAGATTTCTGACACATTTATTCTGTTTGTTCGTCACCGTCAGACTGAATGAGCTGCTAACAGCTAGCTGCTAACGTTAGCATCATCAGCACCGGCCTCACTGAGAGCTAAGCTAACTCTTTAGCTTCATCACTGAACTCTTGTCCAGCTGTTTGGTTTAATAACCAACATCTGTCCGGACACACACACACACACACACACACACACACACACACATCGCAGTACAGACTGTTAGTCACTGATCTGCGGCGTTAGCTCAGCTGCTAGCTGTGTTAGCATGATCAGAGCTCAGTGTGTGCAGCATCACCGACACACAAACACACACAGACACACACAGACACACAGACAGGTGTGACAAATGTTACCTGTGAGTGGTAGCGGCTCTCTGCGCGTTAGCTCATCCTTTAACGCGTCTGTTCGGTGTTTTCATGTGAAACTTTGTGCTGTTAGCTCCGCTGTTAGCCGTTAGCCTCTCTGCTGCAGATCAACACTGAGATTTTTTTTATTTCTCTACAGTCAACACACAGGAGCACGTGACCTGCGGCCACATACACCACGTGACCTGCGGCCACAGACACCACGTGACCTGCGGCCAGCGATGAAGTACTCACATCCTCTACTGCAGTAAAAACATACATTTATATCAGAACATTGTCCATAATAATGTATTTGTGATCATATAATTTATTAAATTAAAATAAAAAATAATAAAAAGTAAAATTATGATTTAACTTAAAGATCATATTTTTTACTAAAAATCATAATTTTGACAGGAATCACCTGACATAAACTAATACATGATAATAATAGATTTTGAAATAAATAATCACTGTATCACAGAAAAATAACTTTCTCACAAATTTTTCTACTTTTCCTTTTTAATTTATTATCATTTATAATAATTTTGACTTTGACTTTGAAATTATACATTCGACTTACTGTTTTATAATTGAACTTAAAGATCATGGTTTTATTATAAATTAACTTTATTTTTCTTGTTAATGTTAAGAACACTGAGTGAAAACTTCAAAATAAAGAATGTGAAGTTCATATCTTATTTCAGACGGATTAAAAACAGTTTAGACTTCATATTTAATCATTTATTTATTTTTTATTTTGACATAAAAAGCATCATTTTGACTTTTAAAGTCACAGTTTGATCCATTTTGGTTTCATTCATTTAATTTGTTTTCTTGTTTAGTCTGAAATGATCCTTCAGAGCAGAACACACACACACACACACACACACACACACACACACAGGAAACAGCCAATCACAGAGCAGGAGAGGACCGTCAAACAGGATCCACCGCACACACCTGTGGAGCAGGAATGTCCTCCGTCCTGTCTGTCCTCCGTCTGTCTTCAGGTGTGATCCTGAGAATCGTCTCCGTCTCTGCAGACACTCGATCAACAATGTTGTGTTTTTATTGATGAACCTGAAGCTGATCGGTTCTGATCAGCTGATTTATTTTATGTTCTTTATTTATTTAAAGTTTTCACTCTGTGTTATTATTGATAACACTGTGTAGTTATTGATAACTGATGATTCCACATTTTGACATTATAAATCAAAATGATGAGATACAGAATCAGAATCTGATGTCAGTGATATGATTTATCATAAAATTATTATTAAATTATAATTATAAATTATAATTAAATTAGAATACAGTAAATCAAATGTAAATAAATAAATTATCAATTCATCTATCTATGTAAATTGTTTTAATTTTAAAATATTATGTTGTATATTTTTAAATTTCATAATATTTTATATTTATTATTTATGTTTTAAGATTAATTAAGGCAGATGTTTCTGTAGTTTTATTCACTATTCTTTAAAAATAAATGTGTTAAATAAGATAATTAATAGAGAAAAAACATTATAAAATAATAATAATAATAATAATAATAATAATAATAATAATAATAAACTTTGAAATCATTTGAACTTGAACACAATAATTTTATCACTGGCACACTGATACATAAACTTTAGGTTAAAAATATCATTAATCCTTCCAAACTCACCTGACCACTTTATGGCTCCGCCCACTGACAGTAACCTGAGTTTCAGGATTTCTGACAGAAAGACGTCGGCTCAGAAGAAGGTAAGAGACACGAAGCTCATTTTCATTTTATCAACTCAAACTTTAAATATTTGTGGAGAAAACTTTGATTTTAAAAGTTGAATCTTTGTTTGTTTTACCTGCTGATAGAAACCTGTTTGATTTGAGTTCAGTGATCTGTTTACTTCTGTTTACTTCTGTTTTCTTTTAACAAAGTAAAAATCTGATGGAGAAACTTTCAAACACAACAGAGACTGACTGAGATTCACAGACTGTTTTGTTGCCGAGTTGATTTAAATCACCTGTCAGAGGCAGTTTGTTGTTTGTTTGTTTGTTGTTTGTGTGCAAACAGACGTAACTTTAGTGTCAGTGACAGGAGATCAACCTGTGTCAAGGCATGGTTAGCCTAGCTTAGCATAAAGACCAGAGGAGTCAACAGTCCTCTCAGTCTTTACTGCAGTAGAAGTAAAAGTAGAAATACTGACTCAACTTGTTTACTTCAGTAAAAGTGACAAAGTTCAGGCTCTGAAATGTCCTAAAGTGGTATGAAAGATAAGAAGTCGTCCTCTGAAGGACATTTCTACTGACTGTCTCTGTGGAAAGACAACTGAACCTCAGCTCCACCACAGAGTCTCCGTCTGCTGTAGATTCTGAGGGATTTTATTCCCTTTTATGTTATTTTTCATCTTGTCTTTTTTGTTGTTACATCTAGTTGTTGCATCTTTTTTGTTATTACGTCTTTTTTGTTGTTATGGTTTGTTGTTCCATCTTTTCTGTTGTTTGTCTTGTTACGTCTTTTTTTGTCTCATCTCTTTTATATCTTGTTATGTCCTTTACAGCATTTTCATCCTGTTAACGTCTTTTTCTTTTATGTCTGTTTCATCTTGCTAAATCTTTTAAGCAAGCTAGCATTAGTGTTTCATGCTAACATTAGTGTTTCATGCTAACATTAGTGTTTCATGCTAACATTAGTGTTTTAGTTGAACATTAATTTTTCAGGCTAACATTGTTGTTTTTGTTGTTTTATCAACACCGTGTTAAAATCTGTCTTTTTTTTGATGAAAAATGAATTATTAGTGAAAATAGTTATAAACTAGTGGATCGTCTGTATTAACTGACTAATTGTTTCATCTTTAGCTTCTTTAAATGTTGATTATTCACATGTCTAAACCCTACAAACTTTTAAACATTTCTTGAATGTGTCCACACTCTGAACACAGCTACATTGGACACACCTCACATTCAGGTGAGGTGGCCCCGCCCCCTCTCTTCCTGTTCACACCTGTTCAGAACAGGTGGTTATCAGCCTCATCAGAGTCAGAAACACTGAGAGGAACCTGCAGAGAAAAAGGTAGAGAACAACTGTCAGTCTGTCTGTACACCTGTGTGTCTGTGTGTCTGTCTGTGTGTGTGTGTGTGTGTGTCAGTGACTCACCTGGCTGCTGTTGTTGCTGCTGTCGTCTTGTTATTGACTCAGTTTGTGTGTCGGAGTTCAGCTGTTTCAGCAGGAATGTTGTCTGACCTGGTCCGTCTCTCACTGACAGTTGGTCGGATTTTACTTCAGAAGATGAAACGTGTCACTAAAATTTAACTTGAAAAATTAAACTAAACTCTGATCAGAACTAATCTCAGGTTTTAAACCTTGGTTCTCTGCGTTCTGTTGGACTAAATCATTCAAACTGGAAATCCAACAGGATTAAAGAGCTGAAGAGACGTCTGATGACATCACATATTTTATCTGCAAAGACAAAAACAACTTTGTTTTTGAGTCTGAAATGAAAATTTAAACCAGGTTTAAAATGAAGCAGTTACTCAGACTGTTCAGGATAATAATGGAAACATTTAATCAATCGTTGAGAATCTGATCGATCTTCTATCAAATAAACATGTGAATCATGAAGCTCTTTACATGTTCCCCAGGCTACTCTTAGAAATAAGGGTTCCAAAAGGGTTCTTCCTGAAGGGCTGTGGTTCTACCCAGAACTATTCACTTCTAAAGAACCCTTTCTTCCAGAAAGGGTTTGTCAAGGGTTCTTTGTAAGACTAAGGGTTCCATTGAGAACCCTTTTTTCATCCAAAGAAGGGTTCCTTGTACCATAATATAAAATGGTTCTCAGCAGATTCTAGATAAAACCCATGGAACATAAACACATTCTCAGTAGAACCTCCTGCATGTGTTCCAGATAACCTCAGAGTATAAAAAGGTTCTTGGTAGAACCCCTTCTTGGATTTGTGTTAGCACTCTTAGAAAGGTAGAAAAGTTCTGAATGGAACCTCCAGAGAGGGTTCTAAGTGGATTCATTGCACCATAAAAGGGTTCTCAGTAAAACCTCTTCCAGTGGGTTCTAGGTGAAACCTTTCACAGATGGTTCTAGATATAACCCTTTATGTTGGGTTCTAGGTAGAACTCTTTGAAAGGGTTCCAAGTGAACTTTAATGAAAAGCTCTAACAGGAACCCAAAATGGTTCTCCTATGGGGACAAGCTGAAGAACCCTATATGGTTCTAGGGGTGCAGGTAACACCGTCAGAACGTAGAACATGTTGCTGTGGAGATAAAACTTTGTTTGGTAAATAAAACATGTTTTTACGTTTGATTAATCGATTAATTGATCGTTAACTTTACCAATGATTGATGAAAGAAAGAGCTCATCATTTGCAACCCTAGTAGCCGGTGATGTTCTCCAGGTTCCTCCGAGGGATCAGTAAGGTTTTTCTGCCTGTGTTTCCTCCGTCTGTTCTCCAGCAGCAGCAGCAGGATGACGATGGCGGAGGCGGCGGCTCCAGATCTGTTCTCAGAGCAGGAACTGACCTGCTCCATCTGTCTGGATCTGTTCGACGAACCCGTCTCCACCCCCTGTGGACACAACTTCTGTCAGGTAACATTCACACGCACAACACCCGAGACTTCCTGTCAGGTGACACTGAACACCCGAGACTTCCTGTCAGATGACACTGAACGCACAAGACTTCCTGTCAGGTGACACTGAACACCCGAGACTTCCTGTCAGGTGACACTGAACGCACGAGACTTCCTGCCAGGTGACACTGAACGCACGAGACTTCCTGTCAGGTGACACTGAACGCACGAGACTTCCTGTCAGGTGACACTGAACGCACGAGACTTCCTGCCAGGTGACACTGAACGCACGAGACTTCCTGTCAGATGACACTGAACACCCGAGACTTCCTGTCAGATGACACTGAACACCCTTCATAACTCTGTCAGTTATGAAGGTCACCGTGTGTTTCCTGCTGTTTCTGCATCATTTTTCATCTTTGCATTTTAGAAACTTGCTAGTTTTCTTGAGTGAAATCAGGGACGTCGTGCTGAACATCCTCCTTCTTCTTCCGCTGTTTATTTGCAGGCGTGTATCGGAGGTTACTGGGCGTCCAGCGCGGTCTGCTCGTGTCCTCTTTGTAAACGGGAGTTTGATGAACGTCCTCAGCTCAGCGTCAACAAAGTCTTCGCTCTCATCGCAGATAAATACAAACTGGCTCGTTACGGAGCTGCGGGGTTACCGATGCCGATCAGGAATGGGACGCCGCCGCTGTCGGGCACCGTGACCACGGCGACCGCACACACGGGCGGCACCAACCCGTTCATGACGGCGTCGAGCGAGGAGGTGGTGTGGTGTGACGTCTGTACGGGTGTTAAACAGCCCGCCGTCAGCTCCTGCCTCACCTGCACCGCCTCGTACTGCACTGAGCATGTGCAGCCGCATCAGACCACGCCCTTCTATGCCAAACACCCACTGATGGACCCCCTGGAGGCCCTCAGGGGCCGCACATGCTCAATACACCACCGCCTGCTGGAGGTGAGAGAAAATACACACTTATTGTCACGTTTGTGTTTGATTGGTCGACAGTGTTCAGGTGAGAAATGACATCAGAAATGTCCCGTCGTCTCTCCAGCAGCACTCCTGACGAGTTTTTTATTCTTGGACACGTTAAATGTTGATGAGTCTAAACTTTACCTGTTTCTGATCTCCTGATGTGTTCACTTGTCCAGGTGTACTGTCGGACATGTCAGCGCTGCATCTGTGCCATCTGCGTCCTGGAAGAACATCGAACGCACAAAACCGTCTCCGTCCAAACTGAGAGACTCAGCAAGCAGGTAGAGACGAGGAGTGTGTGGTCCAGTTTGTTGTCCTCATATTAGAAGATGGTCAGACAATGAGAGCTGTGTTCACCTGTGTGTGTTCATCTGCGTGTTCACCTGCATGTGTTCACCTGCATGTGTTCACCTGTGTGTGTTCACCTGTGTGTACAGAAACAGGTGGCGAGGACGGAGCAGGAGATCCTGAACCGCATTAAAGAGAAAGAGATTCTTGTGACTCGGCTGAAGAGGAAGCTGGAGGGAGTGAAGGTCAGCTGTCTTCTTCATGTTTATATATTCTGGACATTATTTGAAACAGTGACGCCTGTTCATGGGTTAATAATAATTATTTAGTGATTTATTTTCAGAACTATGCAGACGGAGAGCGTGGTGATGTGGAACACCTCCTGGACGAAGTGTCCGCCTCGTTGGACAGGATCCGGTCTCAGGTGGTGGGCGGGATCGAGACCCAGCTGGACGCCGTGATGTCAAAGGGGGAGGGGCTGGTGAGCCGTCTGGAGATGGAGCTGAGCCAGCTGTTGGACAGGAGGGCGACACTAGAGGTCCAGGCCATCAGTCAGGACCACATCGGCTTCTTGCAGGTGACAACTGAGAGTCCTGCCCCACATCTTACAGAATCCTGCTCCACACCTTACAGAGTCCTGCTCCACACCTTACAGAGTCCTGCTCCACACCTTACAGAGATTTGTCCCACATCTTACAGAATCCTGCTCCACACCTTACAGAGATTTGTTCCACATCTTACAGAATCCTGTTCCACACCTTACAGAATCCTGCTCCACACCTTACAGAGATTTGTCCCACATCTTACAGAATCCTGCTCCACACCTTACAGAGATTTGCTCCACATCTTACAGAATCCTGCTCCACACCTTACAGAGATTTGTTCCACATCTTACAGAATCTGTTCCACATCTTACAGAATCCTGCTCCACACCTTACAGAGATTTGTCCCACATCTTACAGAATCCTGCCACACCTTACAGAATCCTGCTCCACACCTTACAGAGATTTGTTCCACATCTTACAGAATCCTGCTCCACACCTTACAGAATCCTGCTCCACACCTTACAGAGATTTGTTCCACATCTTACAGAATCCTGCTCCACACCTTACAGAGATTTGTTCCACATCTTACAGAATCCTGCTCCACACCTTACAGAGATTTGTTCCACACCTTACAGAATCCTGCTCCACACCTTACAGAGATTTGGGGCCACATCTTTAGCTTCAGTCTGTTAGCATGATGTCATGACCTGGGGGCTGTTAACTTTAGCTTCAGTCTGTTAGCATGATATCATGACATTAGACCTATTAGCTTTAGCCTCAGTGTGACCTGTCAGGTCGTCTTGTTCCTCCGCAGAGTTACGAGGAGGCCACGTCTCCCCTGGCTGATGACCAGCAGGACGAGGTGGACGAGGACGAGTTCTCCCTCCACTTCCAGCTGGGGGAGGTGAAAAGCGCTTTGTCTGAGGTGAAGGACAAGATGGACGACATCAGGATGGGCGAGGTCCGCTCCAGAGGCTCCAGAGGGTCCGGTGAGTCATGGTGTTAGCCGGACTTTGCCTCTATTGTTTTAGCTCCTCCTAAGCTCCACCCACAAAAGAAACATCTGGAGGTCTGTATAACATCTGCAGCACTGACCTGCCGTCTGTGTTTCAGTGTCGTCTGGCGATCTGATGTTGGCAGAGAGCATGCTCAGTCTGAGAGGAAGCAGCGCCAGTTTGAGGAAGAGTCAGTGGTCTCTGAGAGGTCAGTGATCAGCTGCTGATCACATGATTGCAGCAGGAACACCTGGACAGGTGGTGGTGGTGTCATTGAGATGTCTGACTCTGCTGACTGTGAGGACTTTTAATATGAAAGGAATGACTGACTGTGGCTTCCTGTTTCCCTCCAGATCTGAAGAAGACCAAACCGGTCTCAGGTACGTGTCTGTCTGACTCGCTTTAGTTAACAGGTGTTTTTCTGCAGCAGCAGGTAAATCAACTTGTGTTGTTCTGTCACAGGACACAAGAAGGCCCGACTCTACATGGGTGAGTCCTTCCCTCTCAGTATTATTTTATTTTTATTGTACTTAAACTTTCATTTCTTCAACTGTGTTTTCAACCATCCTCTTTTTGTAGCGACTGTAAGCATGCTAACTTTTGTTATTACAATGTTAGCATGCTAGTAGAGATGAAACTGTGTAAAACTTTCATACATTATTCTTATTATCATGGTTGAAAATGTTCGAAAAGTTCTGATAAACACGCTGAAATCATTTCACCAACTTTTATTTTGAAAACCTTACAGGATTTGAAATGACTTCCTGATCTTTGCAATGTCACTGAGACAGAACAAACCCACCCTGCGTCTGTGGGACTGTTGCTAATGTTTGTTGATGCTGGACAGAATTTACTAAAAACACTGTAATCAAACACGAGTGTAAACAGAAATTTTATCAAATTCATCTTGAAACTGATTATCGATGCTAGTAGTCTGATATTAATATTTAGCTCAAATCTGTGGAAGCAAAGAATGGCTGTACTTGCTTTTTGTTTTACTGCCATTATCGCAAAATAAAAAATGTGTTATCTTGTGATAACGGATTAATTATTTAATTATCTCGAGGAAACAAGCTTGATAATGAAATTATCTGATAAAGTCCAACTTTTCTGCATAGAATGCTAACGTTAGCAAGCTAGCACACGTACACTGAAGATGATGAAAGTTAAGTTTGATAAAGTCCAATTTTTTAATTGGTTTTATTAGAAAGAATTTTATTTATTTTATAATATATTAACAACACACTAGGACCTATAGCTAATAAACAAATAATTATATTTGTAGTTGTGTAGTTGATCCTTTATTTATTGCAAAATTTAGCTGTGGCCTGAGATAAATGCTAACTGCAGGGTCAACGCGTGTCAGGCTTAATTATTTATCAGACACTTAGTAAAGTCATTAAAAGTTGTCTTTAATTTAATTGTGTTTATATTTGTTAGAGAACTTTGTTGCAGTCGGCCATGTTTTTTGTTTACTTGTGGCGACGTGCAGCAGAAACACTGTTTTTTACAGTGCACGTTTATAAATACTTGTCAAGCAGTTGGTTCAAACTAAGGTTCCGTCTCTCAGCTTCAGATCCCATCACGGCTTCAAATCATCAATCAGATCTTTTTTTTTTAATCAGCAAAAGAGAAAAAGGTGGAATTAGGGTTAAATTCTTTGAAAAATGCGTTTGGCTTTGCTCTCTGTAGTGATGTAATTTAATAATGATGATAACAGTAGAAATATAGAGCTGCTCTATATCACAATCTTCTGATCTGTTTCTATGACAACAGCATAGTTACACCAGTGAAATTATCCAAAGTCACGGTCGGGATTTCAATGTCACTCAGATTTCAGGGGTGGCCGGTGCCCCTTCATGCCCCCAACCCAGAAACACCCCTGTTCCAGGCAGCAGTAAATTAGTTTTGAATCCATCCTTCAGTGAGGGTTTCAGGTGTGTGATGATGTCACTGCCTCACGGGGCTTCAGATTGGTCCTTTCTGTCTCCAGAGGACGTGACGCTGAACCCGGTGACGGCGTACCCCTTCCTGATCCTGTCTGAAGACAGGAAGCAGCTGAAGAGAGGAGAGAAGCTGCAGTTCTACAGAAACAGTCAGCAGCGCTTCGACGTCTGGTCCTGCGTCATCGCTAAAGAGGGCTTCAGTACGGGACGCCACTACTGGGAGGTCAGAGTCACGCCGACGCTCAGGAGACACACAGACGACATCCAGCATGACGTATAACTCTGACTGTCTGTCTGTCTGTGTCCACCTGTCGCAGGTGTTTGTTGGAGAGAATAAAGACTGGAAGCTGGGCGTGGTCAGCGAGTCGGCTCAGAGGAAAGGTCTGTTTGACATGAGTCCCTCCAACGGATACCACGCCATCTGGTGGAGCGGCAGCCAACTGCGAGCGCTCACTGCACCACCGCTCACCAAGGTCCAAACACATATTATATTATATTATATTATTCATTACTCAGACATTATACACATTATGATTCTGTCTCTTTATCAGCTTTTAAATATGTAAAATAATATTTTACTGTAGATTCTTATTTGTCACTTTTCATCAGTTTTGTGTCTTTTTTGGCCTTAATGAGCTTCCATACATCTCAGATCCGTTCACCTGTCTGAACCTGAACGAATGCGTGTTCGTGTCGTGCAGGTGAAAAGTCCTCCGAAGCTGCGTCAGGTGGGCGTTTTCCTGGACGTGGACGAGGGACAGGTGTCCTTTTATAACGTGAAGTCGGGCTCGGAGATCTACAGCTTCACCGGATCCTCTGAGTTCACCGAGAGGATGTTCCCTCTGCTGGGCACCGGGGACAAAGAGGTCCCCCTGGTCCTCATCACCACCCAGCACAACCTGGCCTGAGGACAGACGAAGGGACGGAGACGGGGGCGACCTGGGAGGACGTGGATGTGGAGACGTTGAGCTCAGAAACTCAACGTCACCACAGATGAAACAGAATTAAATAAATGAATAAAATGATGTGAAATAAATAAACAGATGATTAAATGTTATTTAATCACGTAATAATAGTGTCATAATAACAGAAATATGTATCTCTGACCTTTTTTTTAATGACAGTGGAGTTGTCTCCGCCTCCCTCATCTTTCAGCCAATCATGAGGATTCACAGACACCTGTGTCACCTTTATGAACTGTTTTAATGTACATGAGCAACTTTTGAGCAAAGTCGTTAAATAAAGACAAACATCACAAATGTTTCTGACTCATTTTCATGATCTTTTATACAGAATCATGAGTTTTACGTGCTGCTGGTTTCCTCCACCTTCATATCAGACAGAAAACAATCAGCTGTGTTTGCCTGCAACCACTTGTTGCACCTTTAATTATCAATATTATATCATCATCAATATTGGTACCAGTGTTATTGAAACACACTAAAATCACGCTGGAAATATTCCCCCAATCTTCCACCAGAGGTGCAACCCCGCCATACTTAACCCGACAGTTTAGGTCTTATAACCTAAACAAAGGGTTGGAACATGTAACTGTCCGTTTCTTCCAACAATCGCCCGTTTCAGCTATTTCCTAAAAACACAGCACTTTGAAAACGGCCTCCTTGGATCGTCCAGACTCAGTTTAGTGCAGGTAGAACTTGGTTCTGGTTCTATACGACCTCCAGATCAAAAGTTCTTCAAGAAAAACTTCCAGCCACATTGCATCATCGCCTTTTACCTCAAATAACTTGACTTCAGAACGTCACACCTCCATAAACAATATATCCCTGCGCTCGTCTCGTCCTGCTCTACAAGATCAAATCAATTGTACAATCATCTAAAAAACTCATCAGTCACCATGACATTAGCATCAGAAGACCCTCCCCCGTCCATGAGGATCAGGATCAGGATCTACTGCTGCAGCCTTACTTGGGCAGGTCAGGGCAACAACGGTGACAACAACTGACTAACTACCCTAAATGCTTACTCTTTAAATTAATAGTGTAATCCCCAACTTAACCTTAAAATACTTCCCTCTTAACTTACTGGAGTACTCCCAATAGTCTCAAAATACTTATTTAAAACCCACTTTCAAAGTGACCTCACGGATACCTTCCAAACCAACTCATTAAACTTCTAAAATACTGGCAGTTGGACACGGGACACACCCCGAAGATGATCAGTCTTGGTGGCGCCACCGTTGGGTGAAGGTGTCTAATGTTAATCCTAAAGTTCACTACTAACTCCTGTGTCCTAAATATAATGTAGATTAATAGATAAATAGTACTTTATTGATCCCAAACTGGGAAATTCTTATTCTACAGCAGCAAGTCATCAGACAGCACGCAGACAGTAAGTATACAGTAAATATACTATAAACACCAAAAGAGAAAAATATATTGAAGAATAAAATAGAATATAAGAAATTTATACAAGAATAAAATATTTTGAAATGCAAAAATCTACAAAAGTAATAATTTGCTCCTACTTCTTGACCATCTTGGAGCAACATCGTCTGTCTCGTCTTACTCAACCCGCTGGATCCCACAATGCTTGGTGCTGATCCACAGTTTACCATAACCTCGTCCTGATCCTTGCCCTAACCCTAACCCTAACCCAACCCTAACCCTGACCCTACATCTCCTCCATGTGTCACATGACGTCTCCCATCACCTGTCAGTGATGAGCCTCACCTGGAGACAAAACATCTGAGCAGCTGTGAAGGTGAACGAACCACCAGGAGTGAAACTGTGATTTGATTGGACGTTCAGTCACTGAATGAGAAAATTCAAACTTTTGAAACAGAATCAGATTATTTCAAATATTATTTTCACTTGTTACAGATAAAAGAGCTCCTTTATTTATCAAAGATCTTCTTGAACGTTACAGGAACTGATTTCGTGTCACAGTTTAAATGAAGTTGGATGTGACTTTGAGCAGCTGCAGTGTGTGTTGTTGCCAGCAGGGGGAGCTGTTCACCAGGTGAACTGAAACTTAAACACCTGTCAACCCAAAATTCATCTAACCATGTGACCACATCCAGCCAATCAGAAGTTTATAAAAACACAATTAATAGTTTGGAATATTTCAATAAAATCATCAGATTATCATTTTATTTTATTTTATTACATGAATGAAACCACACAAACACACAGCAGAGAGGAAGAGTTTTTATTTTTCTGACATCTGAACACAAATATCTGAACTTTCTACTCGTCACATTTTCAAAACAGGCTGATGACTGTGAGGTGAATTATTGATTATTGTTATTTTGCATCATTGTACGCTGCCTTCCAACATCAAGACTGATAAATGTTTCAGAGAGCAGGGAGAGTGTATTTTTTAAGTTTTACAACTCTCGTTTTGGGGAAAAATATCTACTATTACACAGTATCATGCCCTGTTTTACATAAGACATAAAAACATACATTCTGGAACTGTTGGAATTAATAATATAACCATGTTTAACCACCACAACCATTAAACGCTGCCCTCACTGCTATATCATAAGAAATCATATTTATCAATATTAATTCAACCTTTACCACTTAGAACACAAAACATTAAATAATAAAATGCTTATTATAATCTAGTCTCTACATTCAAACCAGTGGTAGTTTTCTTCCACGTTGTCTTCCTGCTCTGTCCTCCAAATCACCATCAACCTCCTCATCTTGGAAGATCAGATCAAGGACCTGTTGCACATCAAGTCTTGCTGCCATGATGTCCGTCACTGAGATGGCAGCTCAGATACCTTTATAATGTTATGAACCCACCACCACCCTCCCAACCCAAACTGATTCAAATTTGTTATTTTGTAGATTATTTTATTATTATTATTGTCTGTGTCAAGGCACCCCCTGACCTCTGGATGGCTTCTGTTCCCTTTGTGCACCATATATAATCACTCCTAGCTGTTTTACTATTTCACTGTTTCGAGATTCCTTCATGTCCCTTCAAAGACCAGCAGGTGTCTGTCCCTGCAGGACCCTGGACAAATGTGGTGGGAACACAGACAGTTCCCGTGACAGTGTCGAGGTCCCCCTTGAGCTCTGTCACCACTGTCCCATAAAAAATACACACAAACATGGCTTGTACAGTTTCACAGTTTCAAGATTCCCTAAAACCACCATTTTCCTTGATTTGACCCACACTGGTAGATCTAAAATCCATCTTAATAGATACGGGTCAAATCTGACCCGAAACAGCCTCAGTGTACAAAAATTTGTAGCACCTGTACAAAAGTATAAAATTTTTAAATATTTTCATTTTTGTGTATTTTGGGTCAATTTAGGAAAAGTCATCAAATTTGAGGCCAAAAGAATGACGTTTAGGGTATTTTTACTGCTGTCAAATGTCAAAACTGGTCAAATTTGACCTGAACAGTATGTAACGGCGTGTTCCCACCAAACGCGATGAACGCGATGTAATCACACGTGAAATGAAATCGCGTCGCGCTACACGCTCCAGTTTTGACGCTGGTCCAATATGCCAAAAAACGCCTCATCGCGGCATCGTGTCGCGCGACGAGCCCGCCCGCACGCACACACACACACACACACACACACAATTGAAAAACAGAAGGGCTACAACACCGGTAAAGCCAGCTATGCTAACTGGGGCTATGCTAGTTCAAACGTCAACCGATAGCTGCAATCAAGCAACAGACAGATAGAGAACTTACCAGGTATTCCACACACCTCGCTCACGCTCACCCAGGCCCGGTCCCTCTTGTTCCTGTCCCTGTAGAGGGGACTGGAACAATCATAAAGCTCTGGGCGAGCGGTCACGGCCACGATTAGTTTGTCCTCCATTCATTAGCAGCAACAAGGGAACACCAGGACGTCCGTACGTCAGCACGTCGGTGACGATCTCAACGCTGATAGGCTGTCGCGGCGCGTCTTCACACGAATTCGCTGCAAAAGTTCAATTATTTCAACTCGAGCGATGAAGCGTCATCGCGCCGGGCAACGCGATGGAAGCGATTTTCGCGGCCAACGCGCCGCGCTATCGCGTTCATCGCATCGCCCGGCGCGATGACGCGTCCAATCGCGTCTTTGCATTGACTTTACATGTAATCTCGACGCGCGACAACGCGTCATCGCATTTGGTGGGAACACGCCGTAAGGGTTAAGATTGTAGCATCATGACAACTCTATAATCTACAATAACTATAATTCTCTGCTGTTAAGACCGGTGTGAACGAGTTCCAAAAGTGTGCCGAGGTATAGCTGGGTTTCTTCAAATCCTTTGAGTCCAGTCCAGTCTGGTTCGGTTCAGACTCTCATTTGTTGGGTCGGATCTCAGCGTAGTTTTTGACGATTCCAGAAAATCTGATGAGTTTAATCTCAGGCTCACTCGCCGCAAAGTCCTGCCACAGGTACTCAGGTGACAGCAACTTACTGGGCTTGTTGATCCACATGTACCTGAACAGGAAGTACAACAGAGGAGGGTCAACATCAGTTCAGGTGACTCTGCCTACCTGTTCAGGTGACTCTGCCTACCTGTTCAGGTGACTTTCCTCCTGCCAGGCCGCCTCGATGCCATTCTTGGTGTCAGCCTCAAAGTTGTGGCGGCAGGTTTTGGCGAGCAGGTGGACTTCCTGCAGGACGCCTCCAAACGCCCCTCCACAGTAGTAGAAGTCACCCTCACCAGGAGCGATGTAGGCTCTGGACTGTGGCCTCCGCTCGTAGGTAAACGCATTGCGGTCGGCCTTGAATAAACCTGCAGACACAGTGTTGGCCAGTAGAGTCACTCAGTAGCAGCGTTACGAGTTTAACTACATTTGTCAGTAGTCTACGTTTTCTGATTCCA
>JAJHUR010132818.1:560-27446 GCA_027495735.1 Lutjanus campechanus | reverse complement strand
AGTAAAATGAACTCAAAAATCGAAACTTGTTGACTTAACATAAAACCTAATGGCATTGTCATAAGGGGTGAGTGTTTATGTCAAGTGAGCATAAAGTTTACATGTTATATTGACAGTCTTGAACATTGTGTGCACTCAACACAAAAATGTTGTGCTATGGATGAATTGGAGTATGAAACTCTCTCAGAGTGGTCATCACATTCAAAGGTAAATGGGTCATGATTTTGACCACATGCTATTGCCTTAGGTGATTGCTGAGTGTTGCTATTAGTTTTATCACATTTCCCAGCACAGCTTCTAATCACCTCTGAAGCTGAGCAGCTACACACACACACACACACACACGCTCACCTGTGCTCCAACTGCTTAATTTCCTGAACATCAGAGAGATCTGGGGCGGGTTCGACAACAAAGACAGGAAAGAGTCTGAAAAATGGACGGCTTTGATAGTTATGAGCTTATTGTGCTATGCTAAGCACTCTCTCTCTCTCTCTGTGTGTGCAAGAGTGTGTGTGAAGGGAAATATGGCTGCCATGTGGGGCTGAAGGTGTGAGAGGAAGCCTAACAGGCCTTCCCATTTGTACACCATTAGCCCCACCGCTACACACTCTTAGAAATAAAGGTGCTAACTACAACCATAAAGGGTTCTTCAGCCCCTTCAAACCCTTTTTGGAACCTTTGAGAGACAACATAAAGGGTTACATCTAGAACCATCTGTTGAAGGTATCACCCAGAGCCCGCTATGAGAGGTTCTGCAGAGAACCATTTTATGGTGCAATGGTTCCACCCAGAACCTTCTTTGGGGGTTCAAAACCTTTCCACCTTCTAAGGGTGATAACAAGAACCCACCCAGGGTGTTCTACTGGGAACCTTCTCATATTCCAAGGGTTTTTATCTAGAACACACACACAGGGGGTTCTACCAAGAACCTTTTTTATATTCCAAAGGTTTTATCTCAACCACACCCAGGGGGTTTTACTAAGAACCTTTTTATATTCCAAGGGTGTTATCTAGAACACACTTAAGGGGTTCTACCGAGAACATTTCCAAAGGTTTTATTTAGAACACACTCAGGGGGTTCTACAGGGAACACATGTTTTTATATCCCAGGGTTTTTACCTAGAACACACTTAGAGGGTTCTAATGCAAACCCTTTTATATTATGGTAAAAAAAAAAAAGAACTCTTGATAAACCTTTGACGAAAGAGTTCAACAATCCTTGAACTCTTTCTTCCAACAAGGGTTCTTTGGGTAAAAATGGGTTCTCAGTGGAACCAATAGTGTTACAAAGAACCCTTGACAAACTGTTTCTACAAAAAAGGGTTCTTCAGAAGCAAATAGTTCTGGGTAGAACTTCAGCGTTTTACGAAGAACCCTTTTGGAACCCTTTTTTCTAAGAGTGCAGACAAACACTGAAACCACTTTAATGACTGTTCGGGCACCTCGAGCTGAGCTCCAGGTGTTCTTTGTGACCATAAAAGAAACTCTTGACGGTGAACACAGAAGTTCTTGTTCATACTAATAGAATAATAATAACATTTCATTGTGCATTATATCCATGGGTTTGAAAAATATGAAACACTTCCCTGAATGCTACAGATGTGAAGATTTACCAGGCATCCGTGCTTTTTATTCTGCCGCCGTGATGATTGCAGC
This sequence comes from Lutjanus campechanus, assembly GCA_027495735.1. Classification (NCBI taxonomy): domain Eukaryota; kingdom Metazoa; phylum Chordata; class Actinopteri; order Lutjaniformes; family Lutjanidae; genus Lutjanus; species Lutjanus campechanus. Next base: position 25,790 of record JAJHUR010132818.1, on the reverse strand, counting down.
TCAATAAAGATGGCAGGGGGCTGTGATTTTTATGGAGACCCTTCATATGGCTTGTGGCTCCTCTTGTTCTTGCTTTCATTCTGTCCATCTGTCACACTGTGGAGCACGCCAGCATTGTTCATTTCTGGCTAATGCTAAAGGTCTGTCGCCCTCTGATGTGGTGGTTCTCTGAGGGAGATTTTGGGCAACAAGCACGAAGATTTCAGATTGGATTTGATAGGAGGCAAGTGAACAGAGAATCCAGAAAACCTTAAGGGATGTTATCAAAAATATTTAAAAAAAAAACAAAGTGTACTTTGTGTTTTCTGTGCGTGCAGGTCTGCCTGTGTGCCTGCATTTTGTGTGTGGGTGCGTGTGAATGTTAATATATGGCAGTTTTATTTGGATACAGTGTGTGTGAGAGTCTAATTTGGAGCTGATTCTGTAGAGCAAATATAAGCCCCCTGAGGACACTGTGATCAGTCCCAGGCTACAGGGAAGATTCGGGTTGCCTCTGTGATTTTAATTCGCAGGTGGTTTTCATTTTGGTGACAGTATCATCTTCGGATTCTTGTCCTCTTTAGCTGTCTGGCCCCTGCACTCGGACCCACCCTCTTTTTCAACGTTACCTAACTCTTGTGTCCCCACTTACCCTCCTCAAACTTCTGTTTTTCTCTCCATTTTTTCTCGGTCTGTTTTGAAAAGTCCCTGAAGCCACACCAAAAGAAGAAGGCCCTGTTTAGCAGGCGGCCATGAGTCATTTAAAATAAAAACATCCAAGAGATTTGTCACCCAATTGATGCCAAATGTAACGATTTAACATCAACAAATCATTATGAGGTTAATTTTCAAACGCTTTTATAATTACTGAGGACAGTCCGGCTGGTGAAACATTTGCAGCCGATACCATTCTCCAGAATTTATTTCAAATTTTGTGCCTTCAGGTCAGAATTCACCAAACTCCCTGGATTGGTTTAAGGATTGAGTTGAGAAACAGGCTCAGTTCTCCCAGTGCAACAGTTTCTTACAATGGCAGATGGAAGATTTTAAAGAAACCCTCAGCAAGATTTCTGTTTATCCAACGTGTTTGTCTTCTTCATCAAAGCAGAGACGAAAAGTGTCACCCAGAAGAAATAAAGATGCTCTTTACGAAAGGAAGCAGTTTATGGAAAATGCGGTTGTAATTTTAAGAGGCACTTAACGGCGACTGCTGTGGCAGAAGCTGCAAATCATCTTGACTGTGGCCCAATTTTGTTCAGAATAATTACACAAAATAAAGAGAGTTATGTTGACAATGATATATCTGTGTTTAAAAGTCAACTTTAAGATCCCCTCCACTCAAAAATGTGTTTTTCTTATGTTTATGTCCCCTAAAATGACCTTGACTGTACTGACTTGAATCTTTGGAAAGTTTTGTTACTAGTAAGGTGTTTTCACATTTCAGATCTCTGTGTACTTCCCTAAAATCTGAGACTGAAATGTTGGGTTTTCACCAACAGTAATTGCAAACCACTATCCAGCTGAAAACAAACATGAAACAGTAAAATAAAGCAGAAACCTGAGAGTACAAAGAGAGATGCACGAGAGAAACTATGCTTAAAACCACAGAGGTTCAGTTAGAAGCAACAAAAGTAGAGTTGAGTCTTAGCTGGTGTAAAAGAGTACAATACACAAAAGCCACCAACAGATAAACCAACAAACTAACAAACAACGTAAAAAGATAAAAGATGCTAACTACACCTACCATTCTGATAACTCTGCTGTTCACCAATTTTGGTCCACAGCAATCATGTGAGTGTGGGTTTGACTGAGGCTCAAACGTGACTGAATCTCTTTGATGTTTCCTTCGGTGCTAACGTTAGCCATCTTGATGCACGCTATTCTTTCACCAGTCAACCAAGCCCAAGCAGCAGTGCTGGCCAAGGTGCAAGAGGAGATGGGAGAAAGAGTAGTGTTTCCATTCCCTTTTCAATGTACAATATGTAAGTTCTTCCACTATGGGATCTGTCTCACATTAATACAGTAACAAAAGACATTCTAATGACAACGTTGAAGTGCAGTGGGATCATGGGAGTTATCTTTACTTTTAAAAATTAAGGTCATGGATGAGGTGATATTAAAGTTTTAATCAAAACATTTTAGGCCTTTTTGCCAACTTTCCTCACTCTCTGATGTATCCTGTGTTTTTGTGGAAGTTAAAGTAACTAGGTAGCAATGGCTAGCAAGAAAAAACCCTGTTATGTGGAATAAATTAGAAACTTGGGATAATGTAAGTACACATCTTCACAAAATATACAAATATATATATATAACAAATGTCTGGCGTTTTTAGACATTTCAATGCACAAATGTTACATATTATTGATTAAAAAAAACAGCAGAGTATTTTCAGCCTGTTCTTTAAAACATGCCTGGAGGGGAGCTTTAAGACTTTGAGATGATTTGGTCTGACATAGGCCTACTTAAACATGCAATATAAAAGGAAGCATCACAGTTCTGTAGTCCAGCCCCAAAACTGTCAGAACACACACGGACAAAATCCTCCACAGTCTTCAGTTATCAATAAATCTCAGTTGAGCTTGCTGAGCCTCAGCTCATTGTTTTGACATGGTGAACTGAAGTGTCTCCAAAAATGAAGTCAAGAAACACTTAGAAGCATTTGTCATAATAAAGTTTATGGTATACTGATCCATGAAGAAGTTAGTGTTGGAAGATGACAGACTCACCCTGTCTTTTCTTCTTTCTCCTCAACCTAATTGTATCATTTCTTTATTTTGTCCAGGACCAAAGGAGTCTGGAAAGACTCATGTTCTGGATTTAAATTCCTAGTCCAGATACAATCACCATATGGAGATAGCAGGACTGTTCGAATTACCAACGATTCCAATAAATATCTTCACTGCCATTTACAACACAATTAAATAAATATGATCAGAGAAAGCACAAGGTTTTGTTTTCTGGTTCCAACATGTTGAAGTAAGCAAGAGAATTATCAGAACAAACAGGAGGCTTGTGGTTTTCACCGAGTTCTGGATCTGAACTGAGACACATCTCGTCTTGGTCAATACAGCAGGGAGACACTTGAGGAAACAGTCTTTTCTCTTATTTGTGTGTCAATGATATGAAGTTCAGAGTTTTAATTAAACTGTCAGGTTTTGTCAACTGTCATCGTTCAACTAACCTTCACAGAATGTTCTAGGAATGTAATCTTTACATTAGGTTTGCTGTAGAAAAGCTTTAACGTTCAGGGGAATATTCAACTCAACCTACCCTGAACGTTTTAGAAATGTAACCAAGAATGTTCCCATTACATTCCCAGAATGTTTCTTCCAGGCCTCTGTTTGGTTACCCCTCCACAACGTTCTGAGTGCATTGCACCAATGTTCTTGTTCAACATAACATTCCCCAAATGTTCTAATAACCACATGACAAAGTTTTTTGTAGCATTCCCCGGAGGTAGTGTACATACATAACCCTCACACAGCCATTCTAAGAATGTTGCACAAATGGTTTTGTTCAACACAATATTCCCAAAACAAGAAGCCTTACTGGGTGAATTTTCCAGGACGTTGTGGCAACATCACCAAAACGTTAGTTTTCTGTCAGTTTTAACATTAAAGTAACGTCCCTGAAACATTCAACTAGCCTTCTCAAAATGTTCTAAGAATGTAACCTTTACATTAGCTTTAGCCTGTAGAAAAAACCTTAACTTGAAGGGGAATATCCAATTAATCCTCCCAGAACGCTTTGGGAATGTTAGTTTTACATTTAAAAAAAACAAAACAAAACAAAAAACGAAACAAACAAACAAAAAATGTTCAGCGAGAACGCGTGAAGTAACCTTCCCAAAAGGTTTTGAAAACATAACCACAATATTAGTTCTTTTAATATACAGTGAATGTTAATGGAGAACATTCCAGTAAACTTCCTGGAGCATTCAGCTAACCGTTCAAGAATAGTCTGGGAACATAACAAAAACATTTGATTTATGTTTTAAAACTTGTTATTTCAACATCTGGGGAATGTTGAGGGAAAATAACTTTCATGGAACATTCAACTAACCTTTCCAGGACATTCAGGAAACGTAACAATAACTTGAATTGACATTTGCCATTTAGGGAACATTATCCAGGAACGTTCTTTAAACACTCTCAGAATCAAAAATGTGGCCTCCCAGAACGTTCTGGGAACCAAATTTTGCTTGCAGGGTAAGGCTTGACACTGGAGGGACATTTGTGAAACGTAACTCTTGTGTTGCCAGGGGATTCCAACAAACACATCAGGATCAAAGTGGCACACACAGCGGCTCCAGCTGCGTCTTCCCTCCTTCAACACCATCCCCATCCTTAGAGTGACATCAACAGGACATCCTAAACCAACACTGCTGACCTCAGTAGACCTCAGTCCATGGCACATACATATGTATACTGCACGTGTGTGTCTGTGTGTTGGCATGCGGTCTGCTTTCCATTCAACTGCAGCAAAGAACGTGTTAGCTTTTTAAAGAGCTCCAAGCGCAAGTTGTAATTTTCTAAATTTGAGTTTAGGATGTGATCCTGGAGCTGCTGCAATATATGTACTGGTTGGGTGCTTGGCAGAGGCTTTTTTCTTCTTAAAATACAGAGGGGCAGCAACAGACCTCATCAAAGCTGGACTTCTGTTTGAAACTCTCACTGCCTGCTAAACTCACTCCCTGGAGTATTTCAAAGGTCAGGTCCACTCACAAAACCTCCTCCATAAACACATAGTATGAACCAGAGCAGGAGGAAAATTTAAGCTGAAGACAAAATAGTTATTGGTTAAGGCATGTTTCAGATAAGACTCAGCATTTCAAACGACAGAGTACTAGTACTAGTAGTTACATTAAGTGGCAAATATGTTATTTACTCAAGTAGTATTAAAGCTTCAAGGTTTGGGGATATTTGCTTAAAGAGACGCTGGATGCCTCAGAGACTTCCCAGTGTTCCAACAGCCCGTTATTCCAAAACCCCAATAGTCCAAAACATGTCCCCTTTGACCAAAACCCCATTTGTTTGACAGGCCGTTATCTTGAAAACAAAAGCCTACTGCCCCAAAATGCATATTCTGACTCTCCCTGGAGTTTTCTGCCCATAATATTTTCTTGTTTTAGAGGGAGTTTAGATTATTTTGGTGGGCCTTTTGCCTTTTTTTATATGATAGGGACAGCTGAAGAGACATTTAGTCAACGTTTGTTGAGCACAGTTAGAGAGGTCACACAGGCACAGTCACTAAGTGGAAGGAAATATTGCAGCAGGGTTGTCGATGACATATTGTCCATAAATCTCAGAGAACAATAGCTTTGTGGTTCCTCTGTAGATTTGGCTTCTAGACCAGGAGGTAGCCTACATGGCTCCACAAATTTTGTGAAGATTTGATATGCTGATTTTAGGAAACTGTAACCATTGTGAGGCAGGGGGAGTGGAAAAAGCTAGGGCATAAAATGCTTTTCTTTTCTATTTAACTGACCTTCCCTTCCCTGATGGCGAGTTTGGCACGATAAAGAGATCTAATGATTAAAAGTGCTGGTCAGTGTTTCACATGGAATGTGATCTGACTCTCTGCCCTCTTAAATGAAATATCAGCATTTCACTCATCTCTGCTTCCTGTTTTACTGCAAAGAAACACTAATCAGTAGATATCAGCAGGCCAGGCTGGTAAAGGGATAATCAATAAGGTCAAATGAAGGTTAACCACCCGTCTCTGTATCACTGCTAAACATCATAGTCAGCACCATCCAAGCTGTATCAGAAAAACTGCATCTGGAGCTGGTAAGACGACGAGTTCACCGCCAGATAATTTGGGTCGCATAAGTTCACTTTTTAAAATGGCAACACATGTAAAGTCTAAAACTGACAAGTAGCCAGCTTCTTTTTGGAGCGAAATATTTCACTGTAATAGGAGGAAACACCAAAAGATTCTTTCAAGCAACGACATTTAGTACAAATAAAGGTTATATAAGGGATTTTTAAGGTTTAGCTTATGATTAAGGTCTCTTGGCTTCGTCCAGAGAGGTGATTTCCATTTTATCAGTGAGTATGGTGGAAGAAAGGGATTCATTTGTCCTGCTTATAGCATCTGGTTTCACCCCCTGGTGTGGCAGTTAGCTTATAACAGCTGAAATCCAGGAAAAACCTTGGCAGAGTTTGTACGTTTCCAGGTGCAGGGAAGTTAAAAGCACCCTCAGCTCCTTTTTCTAACCTTGTAGGGAAAGAAAAGAAAGTTATTGTCTTAAAATACAACATAAAAGACTATGGGAACCTATGTGAGACAGGCTGCAAAAAAAGAGGGTGTAAATGTGTTTGCATGCAAACTTACATGCTTGTGTGAGTGTGACCAGGCTGTGTGGCTGTATGTGTGTGTGTGTGTTTCTGTGGTCTTACAGAGTATTCTTGAAACCGTTGTCTGACCATACTTAGAGCTGGAAGACTGACATAGATTGGTATTTGACCAGTGGTTTCCTCTCAGTGAAACGCGAGCTGTCATCTGTTTAGCTTGGCACCATCCAGACAAACTGAACACTATATATACATGAAGCTGGAGTACTATAACAGCTTGAATGGACTGGCGACCGTGAGGACATTTCAGAGAGAGCAATAGCCAATTTTGCTGTGAATTGTTATGGCTGCAAAACAGGTAATTGATGTTTTCAGGTTATCAGGGGTGTTTAGCTTAGCAACTACTCTGCCAAAAAACATTGTGATTGTGATTAAGTGGAAGATATGTGTTTTATTTGCCGAGCAGTTTACCTAAACATCAGGCTAAACCTAGCTTTGAATACCATTTCAAATTAGGTTGTTTTTCTTCTTTTTCTGGCAAAATCACAGCTTTTCATGTGTTTTGTTGTTATTCTTCCAGCTGTGAAGGATAGATCTTTACCCAACACTTTCATACTCATGGATTTTGCAGATGGCCAAACTTTGTGTACAATGCAAGGACATGCACAAGGCCAGGCTAAAGTTTCCCAAGCAGCAGCCCATTTGCTCTCTTTGGCTGAACTGAGGAAAAAAGAAATAGTTGTTTTATTTTTACTGTTGTAGCTGCATAAATACAAGTAGCCCACCAAATTAAATTGTCATGTTATCCAAACTTCATGCCTCCACAGGACACAGAGATGTGGCCACCCAGAGCCGTTAAAATCAAACAAATAAACCAAAAAAAAGTGAATGTAAAATAGCCCAAGTTTGGATGCATTGTAGCATCCAGATTTGGCATTGTTGCCATTGTGTTGCTGATAGAACAACAGCCCCCCAAAACATCTGTTCACATTGCTGTTATAATGTACAGTAGGTGAGGGCTCATCAGTAATAACATTTACTTCCAAGTGGACCATTTCCATTGTACATTATTATCAGGTTATCAACATAATTTATGAATATCACATTTCTACCATGATCTCACTGAATTTCATGACATTAGTACACCCCATAAGGGATTGAGGATTGGCTGAGAATAGTTATTACAGTAGTGTGTGAAGGGTTATGAAGGGGTTAGCTTATGATTACATATCAGTAAGTAAAATAACTCGAGGCAGGCATTTTGATTAGGTAACTTGAACAACTTTATTTAAGGTTAGGATTAAGGTTACAGTTTTGTTTGGGTGAGTTAAACAATAAAAATAATGTGAAATAATCAGAAATTTGAGAGTCTTGGCTTTTGTTTTGGATTAAGGGAGAAAAAAATTGGCAAATGGACTATAATGCATCCATACATCACCAACCACAACAACTATTGGTTTTCACCAGGCTTAGACAAAATCCAACTAAACCTTGTGTTGAGAAAGTCACCACACAACATACAAATACAGATACATACAGATTCCTAGAGAATGAGTCTCACAAGATTGCAAATGTGCCAAAAATAAGAGTTTGAATTGTGGAACCGACAGTTAATAAATCCATCATGAACACATGTCTGGTTGTCTCAGTCATGTGTTCTCTGTACTGAAAATGCATATGTTGGTGTGTATATGTGTTTGTGTATATCTGATATCACTCACATGGCTGACATCAATCACTGACAGAGATGGGACAGATGTTCAGCAGTGTTCCAGTAGACACAAATAAGTCTAAACAGCTGGAGTAAGAGACCTCCAAAAAGAAGATAAGGGTAACACAGCCCTCAGGATACTCTGTGTGTCCTGAGACTTTCCCTGCTGGTAGGAAGAGGATCTGCTTCTGCACATTACTCTGCTTACAAGGCTCTACACACTCCAGGAGGTTTCTGTCCCAGTCCTCTCCCTACTGGAGATGTCAGTCAGAACAAAGAAAAGCTCAAGGACATTGCAGTCGGCTCACTCTGGCTGCAAGTTTTCTCTCCAAGAAATCTCTGGTAGTTGGAGAGGAAGAGAAGAGATGCCGAGGAAGCCCATGGGGCTGCATGGACAATAAATTCACCATAATATCTCTGTATCCCCTTCATCCCGACCCCGACCTTTATCATCTGCTGCTGTACCAAACGTGATGGAGACTTCCTTTCTCATGTTTGGATTCAGGGAACTGGCTTGAATAAAAATCTATATCAAATAACTGCTTTCATTAAAGCCTAGTCCAGATGTATCATTTGACTCCATTGTTGAACATCGAGGGATTTGCTAATTCAGACAAATGAAAGCAAAACAATAATATTTAAGGGGTCAGTGACAGGGGGGTTCCAGCCGGGGATTGTTGGTTGGGGGAACTTTTGACACAAAACTGAGTTTTTTATGGTCAATACAGAGCTCATGAATGCTCTTAATATGCTACTTGTGAAATACAGGGGGCCCTTAAAGGTCCAGGGTGTAAGATTTAGTGGGATCTATTGGCAGAATATGGTAGAAAGAGAATAAGAATAAGAACTGTGCTTTTGTTGCCTCAGAATGTGGAACTAAATCTTACACACTGCTCCTTTAAGTTGTTTGTCTCACTGTCAATAAATCACATTAAGAAACAAAACAAAATGAACAATGAATTGATCCCTTACAAGAAGTAACCCTGATAGAGTTTCTTCATTTGTACCAAGCTCAGTTGTTGTCCAAAAAATATTAAAAACACATTGATGAGTCACAAGTTGCACTGGTTGACATATTCCTTCAGTGCCACAAACACAGCCATTTTAGTTTATTTTGAGTCAGTCTCACATAGACATGCATCCCACTGCAAGAAATTCTAATTAGAGCACCAAATGTACAATCAACAATTTACTCTTGTTTAATCCCTATAAAGAGAAATCTCATATGAATGCAGAATATGCAGGAAAGGGATAAGAATTGGTATCAGACGTGTTCTGGTTTCCCTTCTGTTTGTACTCTGAGTAGTACTGACCAACCATGTTTTAGCAGCATTTGCATTCAGGTGAATGGTGTGGAGGGAAAAAGCAAAAATTCAATCTTGGAACCCATCGACTATCGGCTCATGATGATTTAGCTTTTTATTGGCTTTTTAAAATTTGTCTGCATTCATATATAGATATCTGTTTATAGAGCTCCATTACTCCGTTCTTGCGTCTCAAGTTGTTAATTGGACTGTAAACAGTGTCCACTCACTGGACAGTAGATTTCAGTTATTTGTATATTCGCTGGCTGGAAGCCCTGAAACCTTGGCTGTTCCCGCCAAGGACTAAATCACCATCAGACAATGGGTTCCAAGATTGATATATAAATATTTGGTAAGTCAACAGTGCTCATCAGGACTTTATTGGACCATTTTTAAAAATGAAATATTTGTGACCACTTTTAAAGATTTACTGAGAGCCACAGAAAGGGTGGGGAGTATTGGGATACAACAGATAATTGGCTTTAGGTTTGAGTTATGTTTTCCGAAATGGCATATGATGATGTCCACAGTGAAACATTGTTGGGTCTAAAAGGGTCTTTGTCTCAGCACCAAAATAAAATATTAAACACGACATGGAGATGTAGTGCACTGAACAACAGCAACAACTTATTCTTATTTTCTCTTCAAAATGTCAAAAGCAGAACTCAGGCAAAAACTATATGGCAAGTAAACAGAACTCCCTCTGCACAGTCGGTCTCAGGGATCAGGTGCTGGTCAGTCGTAGGAACATCTCAGGTAAAAACCTCAACATAAACCACAGCACATGATGGACAATGACATCATCCATCAGCTCAACCCTAATTTCTTTTGGTCTTTTCATGGGATTTGTTGACAGTACCAAAAATATAAAAGAACACCGGACTTACCCTTTAATGTATGACCAGCTATTTTTATCTTATCCATTTATTTATATGTCCAGAGACTGGGCAGCTGACCTTCGGGATATCAGTAAGATAAAGCTTGACCTTGAGCTGTTGATACAATTTTTTTACTTCTTTGCGGTTAATTTCCACTCTGAGTCTGTAATCAGAAACCTGATGCTCGTGAGTGCTGAGGAAACAGTGCTAATGCAAAATGAAATGAAAATGCCTATTAATAGATGAGGGAAAACCAAACGTAGCCAACTGCAGGCTGTAAAAAATGAGCTCATTGCAGTGAACAGCGGCATGGGTTAGGTCGGTGAAAATCTGATAAATACAGATGTTACTGTGTGCTCACACATCACTCCACAGCAGGCCCGGTTACTGTTTGCCAGTGTGGCTAAACAGAAGGTTTACTGGCTCTGTGGTTGCTATAATGTTAGAGTAAAACAAGAGAGCTTCTGATTTGACCAGAGATACCTCTGTTAGTCAGTTTGTGTGCCTGTGTCTGTGTGTGTTTAAGAGCACGCCCTGACCAAATGCAATTAGTGTGAGCCCACTTAAGACACACGTTGCCCTTAATGTACCCAGAGAGACAATAAAACCTTCACAAGGAAAATTGAGAGCAGATAAATGAGCCTGGAGACCAAAAGAAAGAAGAATCTGGAGTCGTTGGTTATGAAGAAGATGACGACTACAGAGAAATCATGACAAGGTTAGTGACGACAATAACAGTGTCAGAAGGATCAGTAATGCTCACTGTAATCCCCTTAAAGTACAGACACTGAATGTGGCCCATATATCACTGTTAGTCAAGCCCTCTTCTTTCCATTCCTCGCTGATTATCAGGTCATGACGCCTCCTCCAATCCGGGCGGTGTGCTGATTAGTCTGATGCACTGAAGCAGAACCAGGCAAACGAAGAGCAGAGTATTGATTGTCACAGTGACCTTTCCTTTGCCACTGTAAAGACATGGGGGGGTTGCCATTCTTTAAGACTCCGGCTCACCAGCAGCCGACGTGGCTAAAGACAGGAATGCTGCTCTGCACAAATGACATTCATAGCTTTCACTCACTAAATTGTAATCATTGTGGTCTCAGTGGGGAGGCTCCAGCACACAACAACCTTCGGCTTGGTCCTCCTAAGTACAGGAGGGATGATAATCAATATAACTCACTGTGTTCATAGAAAATAACAGCCTATGGTCATGACAGCCCTTGTGTTTTTAATGGAAAATGACAAGGGCTTGTGTTAGTTTAGTAATACAGAATTACGGAGACAATGCCAATAGTGTAATCATTTTGACTACGATAATAGTTTAATATTTACTTCACATCACCCATAAAAGCTACCACTAGCACTAAATTTAGATTTTCTGTCCCTGGCAATGAAAAAAGCCCCAATACAGTGACTGTATCAATTAATAGTGGTTGTTTGTAGGGTTTGATTGTATTTCATTTAAACCTAATCTAGTATTGAATCCACTTATCAAATATGAATCCTTTCAGATTCCATATCTATTTAGGTGTAGGACTCAGCTATTTAAAGTGTCAATAGTTTTAAATAATCGTGTTATTCAAAGATTGCCACTGAAACTTCTCATTTTTCAGACAAACTTGCCTGGCGTGGCTTGTTAAACTGCATTCATGGGGTCCAAAAACTGGGAGCCCACTAAACTTGTGGGGTCCAACCAGCTCAGTGGGGTCTAAATGCTGCACCCTATGAGTTTAAAGGGCTGGACTTGGTGTTAAGGGTAGGGTTACAATTCAGTTTAGCTTAAGGGACTGTATCATGACTTGTGAGTCATGAAATTGCTCTGACACAGCTCCTAATCATGGTAATAATAGCTCTTTTTTGTATGGGAAAAACAGTCTCTAAAAGCCTCTATGCCTGGATAAAATAACAAAATCTTTTTTAAAAAATGAAGTAATTAAAAAACAGCCTCAATCTAATGATGATGCCCCTATATGACCTAAATAAATTAAGAGGACAATCCACAAGTAGATTGTCTATTTCTACAGTATATAGTTATTCCAAATGCCTGCCACTGGGTCTGATTCTCCTTAAAATCCTATGACAAATGCTTTCCCTGCCAGAGTTGCAGTGGGTTGTACATTAGCCAGTCAAAAAGAAGCAACGTTTTATATTTATTCATTTAATTTTTGCCTTTATATTTTGACGTTATTATTGTGAAACACTCCCATTTTTGTCCACAACAGAATATGAAATGTCCTTGTAGCTTTAAATTATTAATTTCCAAAGTAAGATTTAAAAAAAGATAAATGTGAGGTGCTGAGAAAGAAAACTAAAAACTTAATGGCCTCTATATAGGTTGTTATGAACTACCTAGAGACTGAAGATGAGAGAGAGGTTCAGGGTACACCTAGATTGAAATCAATTATCCCCGTTTATACCCAGCTCCAAAATTTGAGCTTGAAGTTGTTGTAGACAAGTAGAACGACCATTTAGTGGAATGGTAGTAGAACATTTACTGATCATATATCTGTAAGGGGTAGGGTAAGAGGAAAAGCTTCAGAGTTTGAATAATACAAATCACCCCTAACTGTACCCACCTCAAAAAGCTAAGGTTAGAAAACCAGCTGGGACAGTTTGTCTAATGAATGAAAGAATAAACAAACAAACAAATAAACAAACAAATAAGGAATGGTCCATAGTGGGTATTAAGGTGTAATGCAGGAGTAAACTGGATTTAAAATCAAACCTTAAAATGTTTTGTCAAAAATCTCAGAGTGGTGGATATATATGCTTAATGATGTCTGATCCTGGAATAAATAATAAACGGATTATCTCAGGTAAGTGTTAGTTTGGGAGTTAAGGTTAACACCTCTGAAAGTAGCGCTTGGTAGTGTAATAGCACTTCGGAAGACATTGGAGCAGCTAAATTAAGATAATAGCATTTGGCTGAGGCTGTGTTTGTGTGTCTGAATGTATATATAAAGGGGCAGGAGACACATCCAGTGGATGTGCAGGGTGGGGGAGGTGAAGATTTGACTGTAAAACCACTTCTAGAGTCTGAGGCATGATTGGTAGGATGGTTGAGATGGCAAAGGAGAGATGAGGGGTCTGTGGTTGAGGCGTGTGCCAATAACGGCAGTTACAGATCTATATTTGAAACAGATCATAAAGAAGTCAGTCAATTCTCTTAAGTGAAGTAGTGGAGGGAAAATAAAGAGGATGTGGAGGAGGGAGGTAGCAGGACCAACAGGGGAATCGACATTATTGGCAGTTAAGACAGGAAAAAGACATCTGTGGAAGGAGTGGGTAACCACATGAAGCCGTGCGATCCAGATGGGACAGAAACAGGTAGGCGAATGTGTTGATCTCAGTGATGTGAATGGATAAAACAAAGAAGAGGGACAACCATGCAGCAGGATTTAGGGGAAAGTTGAAAATCTGAAAAGTGATGTGATTGTTTCACATACAACAAGTGATTATAACCCTTCATAGAAAAAGCGCAGCAGGGCATGGCAGTAATTACGGTGCAAAGACGGAGCTCCTGGACCTCTGACAAAACATCCAGCTACACACACACATAAAACACAAACACACACACACACAGATGGCATGTGGGGAGCACTGAATGATTAGAGCATCAAAAAAAAAAAAAAAAATTTTTAACCAACTCACATTATCCACAGTGCATAGCAGGCCTGCCAGCGGGACAAAGCCAACACAGCAGCGTGACCTTTGTAGAAAGAAAAAGGGGTTGAAGAAAAAAGAAAAGATGAACGACCTCCTGCTGATGACAATGGTGGAACCGATTGTTCTGGCTCAATTTCTACTGCCAGTGCCAGTAACTGTACATCCACAATCAAACAATGTACCTCCATTAAAACTGCAAACACAGCTTGTAAATGTGCTGTATGTGTCCATTTGGGATGTCTTTTAATCTATGTCGCACGCACACACAAATGTATTAAATGCGTCACTAACAGGTCTAAATTAAAGCCTTGTTTGGACAATTTTTTGTACCCCCAAAAATACCTGCTTGTAGTGCAGTACTTTCCAGAAGTACAGGAAATTTGGGGGTTTGGCTTCCAGCAATGAATATTTTGGATTGGTCAGTTCTTCAGCATTTTGTTTCATGCAGGGTCATTGTTGTATCAACCATCACTTTTTCATACATCAGCAGACTAATTCACCTTCTTCATGGGTCTTTAGACCATGGTGGAAACACATATAACAACGGGCTGAGGGAGCCTTTTAGTTCCCAGGACTTAAAACTTCTGGGTACTTGGGCAGAAACACGACTTATGCGTATAAAAACAACTAACATGAAGAAAACAGCTCAGCTGTCATACTCAGCGAAATCTCTCCTGGGTACACAAACAAAAAGAAATGAAATGATCTGCTTGTACATTAAAACTCTACCCACATTCATATGAACTGTCAGTCTTATAATGAAGTTTATTCCCTGTGCTGTTGAGTCTGTTTACTGTATGAAAACTGAGAATGAAAATAAATATGCAGTTGATATCCTAGCGTGATCAAATGATCCTCAAATGATCGAATCACTCCGGAGCAGGGAGGCCCTCCATTCTGCCCTTCTCAGCTTCAGTCACGCAAACCACCTCAAATGGGTCTTTATATTATAGTGAATTATCTCCTCAGGGCAGCAGAAGGTTGAGATAAAGAGAAGTCTGTTAGCAACTTACTGGATCAACATCAGAGATTGAGCTATTGGTGATGTGATGTGGTGTGGTGCAGATGATCATACTGCTGATTCAGCTCGTTTGGAAACCAGAAACCAAAGACCCTGATCCTCTTGCCTCTATGCTCAACTATACGTTGTCAAACTTCCCTTTAATCCTCAGAGACCCCATACACGCCAGACACACACACACCACCACGCCACCACCACGACCATCTCCCCCTCTGAGCTCCTCACCCCTGGGAAAACCGTCACTGCTCACCACACCTC
Source organism: Lutjanus campechanus (assembly GCA_027495735.1). Taxonomy (NCBI): domain Eukaryota; kingdom Metazoa; phylum Chordata; class Actinopteri; order Lutjaniformes; family Lutjanidae; genus Lutjanus; species Lutjanus campechanus. The sequence goes on along the minus strand of JAJHUR010132818.1, from coordinate 10,677 downwards.
CATCTCTAATTTAACCATAAACCTCATGTTTGGTGCCAAGCAGGCCCTGCCTCAGATGATCCCGCATGTAACCTCCAGTGCTGAGAAACTCAATGTCAACATTACCTTACAATCAAGCTGCAGTCACGGTTCTCAAGACTTGAGGGTGGAAATCAAATAACTGCACATTATGATCAGACGTCATTTCGGTTTCCATGAATGAAGCCAATTCAAACTGACGTGCCATGTATAAATTAAGAAAAAGGGGGGAAAAGGAAATTGCACACACTTTCACTGGCATGTTTCTACTTCAACAATGTTCTAGAGCAACAAGATTTTATTTCTCTGAAGTGTGAGGAGGTCTGCTTCATGTTTTCACACTGTACCAGCTTTAAACAAGCATATCCAAGTTGTGTTTCTCTCATGGAGGTTTGCCACCCTCCTGTCTAAGTCACGTCTCTCAAAGAGTTTAACACAGAGAATAGTGGTGAGTTTGATGACAGGGAACACAGAATCAAGGTGGTCAGTTAATCAGGCGGCTAGCTCCATGGCTAACAGCTGATAACAGTTAGCCTACCTACTTTCACAAGTGTAAAGAAGTTTGCCTCATGTTTTCACTCTGAACCAGCTTTAAACAAGCATATCCATGTTGTGTTTCTCACATGGAGGTTTGCCACTCTCCTATCTATGTCACATCTCTCAACAGAGCTTAACAGTAACCACCAACAGTGGCCAGTTTGGCAGGGCTAATTAGCTAACGCCAGCTACAGCAGACAGCAGTTAGCCTACTTTAAGTTGACCAAATTTCTCAAATTAAAATCAGGGACATTTCCAGTTTGATTATCCAATGTTATTATCATCTATTTTGACCATGGTATCTGAAATCAACCATGGTCCATGCCAGCTGGTAAAGTTAGTCAAGTAACTTTGTAAACAGTTTTAGAGAGGAAAGGCAAAATTGGCACCTTTCCTCTTCTATTTCCCTCTCTCTTCTGATCCAGCCTTCCCCCTCTCCTTCCTCTCCACTCTACCTGGCTTGAAAGGGAGATTTAAGTAGTAATGTTGTGGATCCACTTGACACTTGCTAGCTTTTGGCTGAGTTTTCAAAATAAAAACCAACCACATATGACAGTTGAATATCATGTTAAAGCATAAAGCTAAACTGTTTCTTCAAGTCTGATAATGTCGAGTTGTCATGACAAAGATATCTCAAACAATGACAAAAATTTATAAAGATTCCTTCATGTTCACGACAGGTGCTATGACATAGTTATGACAGTCTTACGCACACCCCTTCAAATTAAGTATACCGAACCAATGTGCCGATGAAACATCCCAACAGACCTCACTTAAAACTGAGCTGCTAACTATACCGGTGATGCATCATGTGTAAGTCTAATCTGATTTTATGAGACGTATGCAGTGCAGATCCACGTGAGTATTGCATCGGCGGCATCTCCTTTATCTTTTGTGGTGACAGACACTGGTTATATGCTTCTCTGTTTCCATACTAACCAAGTGGTCCAATAACTAAGCATGCAATCTGATGGGATCACTGCCAGGATTTGTGAGGCCCATTCATCATCCATAAGACACACACAGTTTGCATGCTTACAGGCTTTCCTTGAATCTCACATCTCTCCCAGAGACAGGGCGCGTCTAAGAAAAATAGGTTTTACACACATGCGTGTACGCACAATGACGACCCTTCTCTGCAGAGGACAAAGACAGGAGGTGGAAACCTTGGAAAATTCAGTGCAGGAAAATCAAATACAATAACTGTGAGGTGTGAGATGAATGAGAAACAGTGTTGGGAGCATGCAATGGTGGAAAAAAGGACTGACGTTTTTTTTCTGATTCACAGAAATGGTTACCAACTAATTTCAGATATATTAATTGCATTTGGTAACTTATATTCTGCTAAAAAATGACACTCAACACAATCTTGTAGATCAAAACATTGCCTTTAAAGAGAATATCCTAAAAGAGAATTCAAACATTTATTTGAAGCCAAACTTTGTGCAGAAATGTCTCTTTTGTACCCTCCTGTGTAAATTTTTTGGCTTGCACCTCTTCCGCAAGATTTTTGTTTGGATGTGTGCACACTTGGTCCCTCTTCTGATTGTGTGGGGACAGCTCTTTATTGCCAGACCATTTCAATTGCAGCTGTGGAGACAACATAATCAAGTTTGTTATGGTTAAACCCACAGTGTTCAATAGTCCCTTTGTAGCCTCTGAAAAACCAGCAACTCTAGAGGAGGGCTATACTTTTGCACATATAATGAAGGGGTATCATAGGGCTACAGGAGCTTGACAGTTATTTGTGTCATTTCATTGATAAAGAACAAATGACAGAACATCTTTCCTTTATTTCCATGTCAACAACAACTAGAATTTAATGTGGGGCTTTCTACTATGTCCACAGTGCTGGCTGATGAAATTGTAGGTGTAGCACGTCTGTTTTCCTGTTAGCATGACAAGAGTGACACCTAGTGGTCTGACAACAGCATTACTGAAGCAGTTCTGTTCCTAACCTGCAGGAAAATAGGAATCAGTTTATTTTCCTTGGGCTCATATATTAAAAGATGTTAGTAGTGTGATTCAGCATACAGATTTACATAGAGAGATTAAATAGAGTCAAGCCCTAAACACACTCAGCTTTACAGACAGTCCAAGACAATGAGCACAAATTGTTGTCAAATGGTTTATAATAACATACATTCTCCCAGCAAGAAAGAATTTCCGTCACCGCATGACAGCATTATATTTTGATGCTCCTGACCTGAAAGAACATGGAACATTAAGCACTGACTGAGAAAACATAGTCTGATAATAATCAGACTGAAATGGCATTTTGTTTCACTTCCTTTGGTCTATTTCTCACATCATTCAGAGGTCTAGAGCTTGACTGAGAACACTCTTGTTTTGTGAAATTGATTGTGTCCCTGAATCCTCAAAGCCTGGCTTGGTGGATGACAAGAATGTAACATTTAGAATTCATGCTGGACCTGCAAATTTTATGAATTTACATCCCTGGTGGTGTTCTTTTTCTTAATTTCTACATTTCAAACCCAATAATAGACATGATAAAGTCTGCTTATTTTTACTGAATGGATGTCTAATTAGTGAGAAGTTTCCATCAAGATAAAGGTCTCCCTGCAAAAACAGCTGATTCTTGCAAGGGAAAGGTCATTGTCAATATTTGATAATGTTATCACTGTTAAAGACACAGCACATAAATGTCCAACAGTTGTGGTTTTAGTGAGCAGCAGGAAGTCTTAGTGCAAACTTAAACTGACAAGAATATGGTCTCTCATCAACAGCAAATACTAGCCTTCCTGATGTTTGGTCTTCTTTGGGATAGTGTTAGAAAAACTCACCAGAATCACATAGAAAACAAATTTATTTATTTATTTAATTCTTAAAAAACTGCACTCACACAAAGACATAGACATACACATAAAGGAATAGGATAATTCATATCTCCCCAGTAAAAAAAAAAGAAAAAAGAAAAGAAACAACTTATGGCAGGGGTCAAACGCACTCCTGGGAATATCATACATAAAATTTCATCCTATTAACTTTATAGTTAAAACACACACACTTTGAATTAATTTAAAGTCATATGTCAATAAGTCATAAGTCAATATGCAACATTTTCTCAGAAAAAAAGATGTATATACTTATTTTACATAATCCCTTTCAATCATCACTTATGACCTGCTAGAAGTTTGTGTATACAGAAACTGCATCCTCATTTCCTCATTATTTGCTGTGCTCGGGATTCTTTACTGTACCAACCCAAAACATTGGTATTTGACGTCCTGGAAATGAGATTCAACAATCAGCTAACTTTCTAATGTGTTTAGGAAGAGCTCTGACAAATACTGCTGTCCCTTCTGATAAATCCGTTTTTCTCATGAATTCTCTTTTCAAGAACCCACAAGATACTTAAAAAAAAAGTTTTATATTTAATTGTTTTTTTTGTTTTGTTTTTTTTCCTTCATAATGACATTGCTTAGGTCTTTTTCTTCCTTATGATCCCTTAGATCACCAAACATTTAAGTTACAGGACAACCATAAATAATTATGTTGTAAATAAAGACTATTCATTTCTTAAAAAGCATTTGTTGGTTCTTCCTTCCTGTGGGGGTTTCTTGCTTCATGGTTTTGATCAGATATATTAACTGGTGGGTTTTAGTGAGTATAATGCATCTAAATTGTAGATTTGTTAATAAAGTTGCTCATATCTTCCATAGTAAATACGATTTGTGTTACCAAAAATCAGTTTGTTTGGGGTGCTCATTGGCTATAGATAAATGTGTACTCAAAAACTGCAAAAAACCCCAAGGCACTATCTTTTAAATTAAATTAAAATGCCTTTATTGTCACGGCGTGGTCATGCTCGACCTTAAAACAACAGTTGAGCAGATCAAATGGAACAAAAGGTCCTTTTATAGGGGTATTCCACTTGGACATGGAGTCATGGCCTAAAGAGGGACACCCTCTGACAATAAAGACATTTTATTTTATTTACTTATTTTTTAAGGAATGCCTTGGAGTGTTTTTGAGTACACATGTAACTCTAGCACGACAAACAATGTCAGTTTGAGTCTGGGAGGTGCTCCTACCCATTTTGACATTTTAAGATATGTGTTATATTGCACATAAAATGAGATAAAAGGTCAGAATCAGAATCAGTTTCATAACTGTAACCACATTCTTAAAAACGGAAACCCTCTCACGTTGTGAAGCTGAATGGAAATCCTTTAGTATGTGTTAGTAATGTCACAGTCAGGCCATATTGAGGTATAAATGTCTGAGAATGCTCACACACCATTGTTAAATGTAAAGCACGCCACTTAATGGCAATATCCCCTAACTGTTTTAGTGCAACTTCCTGTCGTATCTCTTTATAAAATTCAGGTTCAAAAGCACAACCACTGCAACAGAAGCTAAGAGATGAATCTGTAACCTGCATTATTAATTCATGAAACTGATAATCAGTCAATGAAGTACATTTAGAAAGAGCAACTTAAACTTATAATAAATGGCTAAAGAATGAATGAACAAAGTGCTGGTGAGGTTTTGGCAGTCCAGGATGTGGCTCAGTGAAGAAGAGGACTGTTTTCATTCAGATCTTCAGCAGGATCCTCTCCCCCTGAGAAGACGGGCTCGGGTTTTACCTCTTGTGCAACATCCACCCCCATCACCCCCACCACCCTGAAACATGTAAAAACAGGTATGAGAGAGGCAGAAAAACACGTGATATATCTCTGATATACTGTTTCTAACAATTAATAACTAAACACATTTTATATCCCACAATTAAATGGCAAACTGATAGTTAATCAAACTTTAGTTAATAGTTATTTAACCAACCAAACAATGAAATAATAATTAATTATGTTAACTTATTGTTAGTGATGCCATATTTTTTTTATTTCATCATTATTTTGTGTACCACAAAAAATTAGTTTATAAATTAGATAATCACAATTACATTTAGTTTACGACAGTTTATTGTTGTACACAATATAATATTTTATATACAATATTCCGTGTTTGTTAATGATTACCAAGGGATTACCAAAGGATTTTCAAACCTTTAAGAAATCATTACATAGAGCGTTACATCACACATGGTAACACTCGTTATTGGTTAATAATTACTTTGCAAACCATCTATAAACATTATTTGGACGACTATTATAAAGTTCCAACTGATGATTTTAGTACCTTACATATGTTACACACATTACATCATGTATGTGAACTTACTGTATGTAAGTAACCTACTTATTTTAACCCAAAGCCGATCTTTTTTAAACCGACCCAAGTATTTCCATTCTTGTTTAGTTACCTAACCCTACCAACGTAGTGTTTGTTTGCCTTTATTTTGAAATTCTTTATTATTATCATTAATATTTATTGTCATCAGCTTAACCACAAAGCCCATTAAGTGCAAAACTTATGCTAGAGGGCTACCTTTAACATCATAGTCTTAAGTGTATTTGACTAGCTGGGAGTGAGAACATGTATCAATAAATATTATGTAGATGGTTTATGAAAAATTGCAACTGATGTATAAAATACTTTGTAAATGGTTAGTAAATATTGTAGTAATGCATCTATAATCATTACTTGGATGTCCATTATAAAGTTGAATCTGGTGCTTATATAACTTTATAATTGCTTAATAAATAGTTAATAGAGCACATATAAATATTATTTGAATTTTGTTGAAAGTAACTAACATATAACTATTAACTAAAGTTTAATTAACTATTTACTATTTATTAACGATGAACATTTATTGTTACTAACTGAGTGAGTGTCACCATCAGCTTGCCTGAGGTAGAGACTTTGACCACACATATATTTTTTAAGTCACTATTGTTTCAACAAGACATAACCTATAATTGGAACATGTAAACAAGAAATGTCCTGTTTTTTCGTTCACATGTACCAAGTGGTAGTAACATAAACATCATCTGGCGCATACACGAACAGCACAAGGTGCACCTCAGTTCTGTGGAATCATAATATGACTGGTAGTCCCTTATAATAAGAGCTACTGAACATACAGAATACAATGTTCTCATAAAGTCTAAAAAGTATTTATTAAATGGGACAGAGGTCTTAAAGTGACTGTTAAACTGCGACTGCTGAACCAGTGGCTTTGTTATTTTTATAACTACTTGTTATAGTAACAGAAAGAAGCAGTGCATGTGACAGAAGTGGATGAGTTTTATGTTTCACGCTGCACCTCAGATCAGACTGAGTCAGCAGCACTACTCTGTCAACTCAGTGAAACAAAACAAATCTAAGAATGCAGTGTACCACATCTTCTTCTATGGCCTGGCTTCCTAACAAAATCAATATTGATGGAGTATTAGTAAAGAAATACAAAGGAAAAGACTCGATACACATGTCAGAGATTCACAGATTTTACTATGAAAAAGGAACCTGTTTGGTGAGGAAAGTTAGATGTGCTGAATGCAGGAATGAGGAACTGTCTGCGGTTTTATGAGTGCCCAAATTAAGCAAAGCATTTCCTTGTTTTCAAGTTATAAACTGTGCTAGAGCCAGTGACTTGTAATGCCACTTTATCCACAGACCACAGATCTACACCTAAAGCATAAACTTCTTCAAATAAATTGTGAAAATCATGAAAATGTTTTCTCTCAACAGGTTAGTCTACACAGCACCAAGACAACAATCAGATTCACAGGCTGTATTTCTATTAATGCAATCCTTTTAGCACAAATAGACACTAATATTTTTTAATGTAGGAGGGTCCTTTAATACACGAGTTTCGAAAAAAAAGAAAAGAATGGTTCCTGCTTGCAACATGTTACAACATAACTTGTACAAAAACAGTGAAAGAACTGTGATGGATGGGCCATTCTCAAGCAAATTTCAAGCTGCTGCACACTGATCTTTGGCGTACTAAAATGAATGGAGACCAAGAGACCTTTTTCACAGCAGACATATTGATACAAAATAGCAGGGTAAACACAGGTATTATCAATGATACTAATTAAGGTCCCGTTGTAGCAGAACCTTTCCAGCGAGCCAACATGCACAATAACAGCACCCTGACTGAGCGGAGCCTTAATTAGTATCATTGGTAGCACCTGTGTTTACCCTGCTATTTCATATCAGAATGACTGCCGTGAAAAAGGTCTGATGTTACTGGAAGGTACAATAAGAAATGTGTTAGGAAATTCATGGTTTTAAACCTTAATAGACCTTTTTCACAGTAGCAATTTTGACATGAACTAGAGGTGTTACCAATGATACTAATTAAAGGTCCAGTGTAAGATTTACAGGGATTTATAAGCAGAATATGGCAAAAATTGAATATAATATCCATACTGTTTTTGTTAATGAATAATCACAAGAAAATGAGAACTTTTGTCCTTTCTTTACTTTAGAAAGAGCCCTTTGTATAAGAGATGGTACTGAGCTGATACTCAGCATCATTATCTGGATCAAATATTTGGGCCAAGAAAAGTATGAACAGTATGTGTCATGTGAGCTGTGACTACTGAGATGCGTCAGCAGTGATGTCTCAAGGAAGAAAAAGCAAAACAGCTGAGTGCAATTTATGCATCAATGCCATTTATTTAATTATTTATTATGAATTATTTATTATTATTTTGATTATTTTTGAATGCTTGAATGGTGCTGACCAATCAAAATTACTGCTAAAAGTTCTGTGTGTGAAGAACTTGAGGCTAAATAAAAAAGCAGCAGAGCTGCCATGCAGAGTCATGTTTTTTGCTATGTATCACTTCCTTTATCAGTGTGAGAATTATGTTTTTGCTGGCTGGGTTAAGCTGTTTAAGAAAAAACTTTGGTATTGGATTGGTATCAGTATCTGCAGATACTTAAAGCTAAGCTGTGGTATCAGTATCCAACATGAAAAATAGTATTGAACTATCCCAACTTCATGGTCCAATTGCAATCCAGCCCCTATACACCCCCACTCTGTGATGACCGTGACCCAGTCTGGGTCACTTAAATAAGGGGGAGGGTGTAAATACATCGGCAAGTTTTCTTTCTCTGATGGAAGCAGGAACATTCATCATGATGGATATTGTAATGAAATTAATATTAAAACAATAATCGTATTGACAAAGACATAAGTGGCAATGACATGACACACTCATTACATTCATGGCATAGCAAGCGTGTGAAAGGAAAATTGATTAATTAAATGAATAAGCACTCGATTTGTTGAACATTTTTTCATCATGTTAGTAGAATGGGAGAGTAAGATGTGCTGTTTACAATCTACAAGCTCCACTGTTAGATGCCACTAAACCCAACACACTGATCCTTTAAGGTTCAGTTCCATCCAGGTCAAACAGAGTCAGTTCAAAGTGCTGCTTTTGCAAATGTTGACTCACTGGAAAGGCTCTGCTACAACAGGACATTAATTTGTATCATTGGTCACACCTGTGTTTATACTATTATTTCATGTCAATATGGCTGCCATAAAAAAGGTCTATTATGAAAACTATTTGCACGTTGTAGTAAAATGTACAAAAGTGTTGCTATGCTCCATGAAAGGGCAGGTCCATTATTTTTTTATTTTTTAGGTTTAAATATCCTTCTGTAGCATTCTAGTAGTATTCTTTAAGTATTCAAATCAAAACATTCAAATTTTAGTCTAAGCCTTGGCATCAAAATGCTATTTTCCCAAGCCCTCCTTAAACATTTTCCCATATGACGTAGGTTTCTGCATGATGACATTGCTATATAAACCCTCGAGGATGAAGGAGCAGCATGTAAAATATGGCCACCTGTCAAAGTTATCTCCACCAGAGTAACTGCTAACTGCTGCTCACAGTACTCTCTGCTGTAACTCTCTTTGGCTGTAGCTAGCTCTAAAAGGCAATCATATGACTTGGGTCCGGCTGGTCTTGTAGCTCGGAGCACTGGGGGAGTTTGAAAAACACACAAAAAAAGAACTAGGAGGCCTTTAATGTTGTGCTGTCTACATCAGCAACATGATGAACTTACCCAAGGGCAAACAAAGGGATGACACAGAGTCCTGCAGACAACAGGAAGATGAAGCCGGGGTACCATGTCACCGTTGCAAAATACACACTGTTGAAGACTGCACCCGCTATATTGTTAGTTAAACTCTCCAGGAAGGACAGACAGGCAAACAGGGCTCCTGCAAAAGCAGATACACGGGAGAGAAAAAAAAATAGTTTTAAGAAATGATAAGGTTGATAAGCAACAAGATACGTCTAAAATCAGTTTAGTTCCAAGATTTCCCTTTGTTTTAAAGGCCCTGTAAAGTGGCAATAAATGTGTGTTCTGAGTATGTCACACCACAGAAATATGTGTTAATCACCCAGCCAAATTTGAATGATTAAAAAAACTGCTAAGCATGTGAAATTAGGTCTTAAAATAATGAAAAAGTGATCAGTTTTCTTTGCTCTAAGACGCTGGGGGCGTGTCAGCTGGGGGCGCTGAAACCCCGCCCACGCACGGGAGGGTTCCCGCCTCTGTGTCTGTACGAGGAGGAGACAGTGGTCGCTAACGCTGGCAGTCTCATTGTACTGACCGAGCTCTACTCGTTTGAGCCATAGACGCCACCAGACCCCAGACACTGTCC
>JAJHUR010132817.1:0-24327 GCA_027495735.1 Lutjanus campechanus | reverse complement strand
CTGCTCTGCCCCTTCTGATATCAGTGACAGTGATTCACGTTTATCTTAGTATCATTGACATTTCAGCACCTGATTGCGCACTATTCACTTTATAATCCCACAGAGGACAAGTCAGGAACATCTACATTTACATACACCTGGGCCATAAAGTGTTATATAAAACATTCCTGCATGCCGAGGCATGATCACTAAATTCCCCAGCTGTGCTCACTCACTCACTCACTCACATCCACCTGTTGGTATGTTGCTTCAACTGAGACCTTGTAAAAACCCTCATGACAAGCATTCTTTGGATATCATTGCTGACTAGTTCAGAAAACGATGTGGGTTGTTATGACATGTAGGTTCTGGAGAATTAACTTTTAGAAGTAAAAAGATACAAGGAAATGTCAACAAGGAGTTTACAAAGAAGGGTGTGAATTGCACAGAATGAGGCAAGCTGAGACTAAAGTAGTGTGACAGCCAAGTATTAACATGGGGTCTGCTGATAGGGGATTTTCAGGGGAAAATACAGCCAACAGCTTTCTGTTATTCATCTTCTTAGAATTAATTCTTTAGCTTCTGTTGTTCTTGTGATCACTACCATCCCACTTATTCATTTGTCTGCACTCTTAATTACTCACTGGCATTGCAGACTTAAAGCACTCGGCTTTTCACAGGTAAGCAGCTTGCACCTGGCTACACCGTGTTTGATCTTAACCGCTGACTCAGGTGCCATTGTGTTCATTTAGCCTGGAGATTGTCGTCCACAGCACGTCTCTCTGTGTTGCCTCAGACACAGAATGTTTTGACTCATGCACGTAGTGAATCAGTCTTTCTGGATTGTGCAGCTCAGTTGATTCAGTGGAAACAGCTGGCAGTCCGAGACTGGAACCAGCCACTCAGCCGTGGTGAACCTGGTGCCTCACGCATGTTTCATGAGAAACACTGCCCTAGATGCTTTTTGTTGGCCTAAATGTGGAAGCTGTGAAGGCAAGACAGGCTGAGATCAGGGTTGAAGGTGGAGATTAGCGGCTGGTCTAAGGACAGGGGTGAGGGTTACATACCTTCTATTGAACCATGTACGTCATTTGGAACCTATGTATTTAGGTGTGTAGGGGGCAAGTCAAGGTGAATTTTCAATTCAGACTCTATCATAGTCACGTTTCAAGATCTTGAGGGCAGGTACAATCAGGTCAAAAGTCTTCATAAGCATATTTGCAAGTCAAGAAAAGTCTTTCAGGTCTCTGAATTTTAATGATCAAAATGACATGGCTTTAGAAAATGTTTCTTTCAATACAGTACAATAGTGTTTTTACACTAGCTGATACCAAATCATGTCAATGCATATATTTGGTCCAGACCTTTAAATCTGCCCACTCCACCAAGTTGATGGGGAAAGGAGAGTAAAAAGTTGACAAATCAGTCTGATATCAGGTAATGCATAAATAATAATTGGATACTGAAGCCTGCCTAGCCCTGTCTTATTTGTTTTTCTATTGTTCTTGGATTTAACTTTAACTCTGACATCTTTACTTTTTCTTCCACATCTCAAATCTCAAGTCATTTCTATCAGGAGTGAAGTCTAAATTAAATAAGTTTAGACTAAAGTTGTTCCTTTTGACGTAATGATAACGCTGGTTATGACTTACAGTCCGCTAAACAGGACTGAGTCATAAACAGAAGATGCCTGGACGTGACTGCTCCTCCTGATATGGTGATGCTGTTTTGTAGTATTGTTTTAATTGTAAATTTTCCTGCGTGAGTTGTTATATTTGCAATTGTAATCAGCGCTGTAATCAGTGGCAACGTACAAATAAAATTGTTATTTGTGCAATATGCTGAGCTCCACCATCAGAGACATACTGTATGATGTGACTATGACTGAGGAAAAGAGACCCTGCTTGTGTTCCTAAGTGGTCACCTCCAAAAAAAAAAAAAAACCACCTACAGCACAAGTATAGTGTTGATCATCGGGGATCCGCACTATACTATACAGCCCTATCAACTGAATCTGTTATTGCTGTGACTTAAGCCGTGAATCCAAGTTGCAAGTCTACAAGGTCTGTATTAAAATTTGACTGGTCACCAAACTTTACAGCAGTATTAATACATTTTTTGGCCACTTGGTGGCAGCAGAAATACATGTCATACATGTCAGTCATCATGGCAAACATGTTAGCAAAAAACTGCCTAATTGCACATTCAGCAACAACACTGGCATTCATTTGAAGTTGTGTTTCTGGCCACCTGATAGATTTATGTCCAATAATTACTCTCCTGATGGAAATATCTGCCGCTTCAGCTGCATAATGTTCCACTATGTTCACTAGCTAATCGGAAGCTTTGTCTGTGTGCCATTTGGTGTTAGAAGATAACTGCTGGTACTGCTGGAACGACTGATAAAAGTGGTGAGAGTGAATTAAAACAATGATGGGCCTGAAAAACAAAAAAAAAACAAAAAACCATAACACTGGAAAGAGGTTAAATCCCTCCATAGAGCTTAAGTGAACTACAGAGTTGAGTGACAGTTCCTTATCATGATGAATGATCCTGTCACATTACACTTAATGCTAAAATGTGTAACATTTCTATGTTAAAATGTCTAAAAACGTATATGTATACATTAATGTCTAAAAACACTAGATGTATGTTATATATTTTGTTGAGCTATGTTTTTACATTATCCCAGGAAAACAGGAAATGATGTGTTACGTCAGATATATTTGACAGTGAGGAAGGAAGTCAGCGAGCATGACTAAACTTAAAGTGAATAAAACTTTAATATTACCTCATTCAGGGCGGCACGGTGGTGTAGGGGGTAGCACTGTGGCTTCATGGAAAGAAGGTTCTGCATTCGAATCCCCCAGCCAGCTTGGGGGTGCTTGGGGCAGGACCTTTCTGAGCGGAGTTTACATGTTCTCCTCATGCCCACTTGGGTTCTCTCCAGGTACTCCGGCTTCTTCACACAGTCCAAAGACATGCAGCATTATATGTTAATTGATAACTCTAAATGTGAGCGTGAGTTGTTTGTCTCTATGTGTCAGCCCTGCAATGAACTGGCGACTTGTCCAGGGTGTACCCGCCTCTTGCCCAGTGTCAGCTAGGCTCCCAGGACCTGTCAGGATAAGTGGTTATGGACAATGGATAGATTACCTCATCAAGAACATGATTTTTGCCTGAGTCATGCCAGTTAGATTTTCATCAGCTTTTGCCTGTTATTTAAAAGTGAAAATAACAACTCCCACGATACCATCCCATTTCATGACATCATCAAACTACATCTTATGTTATTGGTTTAATGTGAGAAAGACCCCTAACGGCAGAATTTAACAATTGTGTGTTAAGACTCAAGTCCTCATGTTCAAGACTTAAGCCTAAAATTACACTAACTGTCTGATAGGTCCACAGGTCTATTAAAATTTGACTGGCGTCATCCAACTTAAAATCAGTATTAATCAATTAATTCTTTGGCCACCTGGGGGCAGCAGCACAGCCTGTAAACACAACACTGACATATTATCACCATACAAAGTTGTCATGGCAAACATGTTAGCAAACAATTGCCTCATTACACATTCGACAGATGTGGAACAATACTAGTGTTATTTGAAGCTGTGCTTCTAGCCACCCGATGGATTTATGTCCAACAATCACTCTTTTCTTGCTCAGAAATATCTGTCCCTTTAGCTGCTAAATGCTCTACTATGTTGGTGCTAGTGAACAGTAAGTTTTCCGAGGTCTTTTTGCTGAAAAGAGCTTTCTGTTGCTGCTGGAAACGACACAGCTGAGAGTTGTGAGAGTGAACCGAAACTGTCGAAGGCCGGAAAGAGGCTAAAAGGCTCCATGGCGTTTAGGGGAACTACATAGCTGGATGAAATCCCCTGGGGATTTATCACTGGGAATGACCCCTCTCAGGTTACACAGTCTTTTGATCCATTGTTAAATAAATGTTAATGTAAAAATATTGATGAGATCAACTTAAAGTTAAAAGTCTAATTAAAGTGCGTAGGATATCATGGCATCTAGATTTCAGATTGCAACCAACTTGGTCCATTCTGGGCTACTGTAGAAACATGGTGATTCAAAATGACAGACCAATGCCCTCTGTAGATATACAGGACTCATTCTAAAGTAATGAAACACAATGATTCTTATTTTCAGATGATTATGCACTAAAGAAAACATTATGAATATTCTATTTATGCCATATTCTGCCAATAAATCCCTGTAAATCTTACACAGTGTACCTTTAACAAGCCAGAGTGATAGTCACTATCCACCAAGCACCCAACATAATTTCAACGTTGTCTTTTGGGCCAAATCTGGTTGGTCCGTCAGACCTTTATTTATCCCAAAAATAGTCGTTGAAATTTGGGCCATGTTTAGTCCATCTGATTGTCTTTTCAGCAATATGAAAATAACATCTTTTCACCTTTCACTTTCAGCTACAACAGGACATAGATTTACATCTTTACATGGTTTTCAACAACATGATAAAGGATATATTTTCTACTTTCACTCTCAACGGAAAACAAGCGATTCTTAGATGACTAGCAATGCCGTTGTTTCAACGTCTTTTCAACCAAATTTTGCTGGGTGAGTATACCATCCTAAAAGATTTTTAACATAGGCTACACCATCTTTTACTTCAAACAAGTAAATTGTGGCAAAAGAGCACAGGAGTGAGAAGATGGGCGATAACTGAGGGGTGTCAGAAGAGGTGCGGTGCTCTCGCTGCATCAACACGTAAAGCAAAACACCTTCATACCTTTGGCTCACCGGCCGCACAATGTCGCAATTGACACGGACCAAAAAAAAAAGTGCTGCTAGTGGCCTGCTATCTGAGAGGTTTGCTTCATCTCAGCAACGGCCCTAAAATTAGAGGACGGTGCCCTGATTTATGTGGAAAAGTTAAGGGGGTGGGGGCACATTCCATGAGTGCTGTAGGCAGGAAGTTTTGGAATCTCCATGGAAATAAAGGCAAAACACAGAGCTCCACAGTTATTTTTCCAAGTATTTCGTACAGGCTTTCAGTGCAAAAATGTGCTCAAAGGCCTCCAAAAGGAGACACATGATTTGTTAGCAATTGTCCCCTCTATAGCTGCCAGACACATTGATTTACTCACATTATGATACAAATAGTCCGTAACTTTAAAAGTGCAATAACTGTAGAGGGAAGATAAATATAAGCAGAGGGAAGCCAGCATGTAAAGAATGCACACTGTTTGACAAGCCTCTATGGATGAGAATGTGTTAAGTTTACAGACCACAGCAAACAAACAACAACAACTCTTAATTATCTCAGAACAATCTTACTTCACCGACATCTGTTCTTGATCCACTTTGACTGATGTTGTGGTCAAGTGAGAACCGTTCACAGCTGCTGGGAGCCAAAGTGGTGAAATCATGGTGATAAATGCAACAATCACGGTAATTCCTGCAGAGCTCCAGATGTGTGTGGAATGCATACACGTACATAGGATTGAATTTTTCTTCATCCCAATTGGGTGATAATGACTTTCAGATACTTCAGGGTCCCCAGGAATGAATCCCCCCCCACCGTGACGCTGTTCAAACTTGGCACTGCCTGGAGTCACGTAATCGTAACCTTTCACCTACAGAAGCCCCCTTACGCCACCCACAGTTTAGTGGGGGCTCTGTGTCTTACATGTAGTGATATTGGAGGCAGGATGAAATATGTGAAATGTGATCTGAGCAAAAATGCAGGCTTGGCGAATAACTGATTACATGTGAAGGGATTACGTAATTTGGATACAAAAAATGTGACTGTATTCCATTACATGTAGTGACTTTTTTGTTTTTTAGTCAATCAATCAATCGTGTACAACAAAGGAGGGAACAGTTGGACAAACTAATACACCTAACAACGGACATAAAACATTTAGAGCTGCAGTGATTAATGTATTATTAATTGACTCTAATCTGCATCTATTTTGATGATCAATTAATCGTTTTGAGTCATTTTTTACTGAGAAATCAGATACTACTCTGATTTCAGCTTCTTAAATGTGAATATTTTCTGGTTTCTTTACTCCTCTCTGACAGTAAACTGAATAACCTTTGGGCTTAGGACAAAACAAGACATCTGAGGACGTCTTATTGGGCTTTGGGAGACACTGATCAACATTTTACACAATGTCCTGACATTTTGTGGGCCAAATAACTAACTAATAACTAATAACTAACTAACAGGAAAGGTCCAAACATGTGGAGCATTTTTGTACTTATTTTTGAAGTGACAAGTTTGTGACAGGATTATTGAATCAATTAATCCTTTTGTATCATTTTTTGATTTGAAAAAGTGAAAAAATCTCTGATTTCGGCTTCTTAAATGTCAATATTTATATATATATTTACTTTGAGGACGTCATCTTGCACTTTGATTAACATTTTTCACCATTTTCTTACATTTCATGGCCCAAACAACTAATCAATTAATCAAGAAGATAATCGACCATGAAAATAATTGTAAGTTGCAGCCCTAAAAACACTATGTAAAACTAAACATTATGGCCATATTTTATATTGAGGTCATCCAAAAGTAACATAAAGTAATCAAGTTACATTACTTTAATATTGTGATACCTGGATTACATTACTGACATTTCTTAACCGGTAATTAGTAACTATATTGGAATACATTTTCAAAGTAATCCTCCCAATCCTGCACAGATGTGACCAAAATAATGGTAAATCACAGAGCCCAAGGTGCTACATCCATGTGTCACAGCTGGAAACAGCATTCAGCAGATGGAGATTTATTGTTGCAGCCTTTCTGAGCTGAGAAAAGTGGCACTCAGCTACAACAAGTAAAGGCAGCAGGAGGAAAATGCGTGGCATCCGTGGAATGCCATCCCGAGCTCACCAGGGGGAACGAGGAGGGCAAAAATATTTACATTAAAAGTCAAAGTTTACAGAGGAATTCTTTCATGGAAAGGCTGCACTGACTTCTTCAAAACGAACCTGACTAAATGTACATATACAAAATAAAATTCAGTATTCAACCTCTGCAGAGATATTTCAGACATTGAATTATCTGGGGTTTGCATTTCTACTTGCACTCTACTTCAACTTTCCTGCACTGTGTCACACCAGTCAGTTAACATTGATGGCTCACATACCAATATTCTCAGAATTTATGCTCCGTCACAGTCAGCAGAACAGTCCCTATTGTGGGTCTGAGCAGGTTTGAAATTTTACATCATGTGAAACGAGATCTTCTGTTGATGCCGAGAATGGCTGAAATTCCAAACGTGTCTTCATTTGCTTGGGATGTGATGTACAGAACACAGAGTACAGCTTACACCAAGCGAGTGATGCCGCTGATACCGTCTGTCAGGAGAGAGGTGTTTGCTTGATGAGTAATGGAAGTCAGGTGAGGATAAATGTCATGAAGGCATTTTGTTCAAGGTGAAAACCATGAAGAATCGATCAGAATTCAATTTAAAAATCTTGGAACATTAGCATTAAGACAAAAAAGACTGCGCTTTGCATCTGTGGACATGTTTTCCTCAAATGTGATAGTGTTGTCCCAAATGGTGCCAAGGTTATGTCTCATCAATATAAAACCTTATAGTTCACCACTGGCAGCGGGCTTTAAAGATGCAGATAAAGATAATGAACTCCTCACAAACCTGAGCTTCATCTTATCAGCTTACTTTATTCATTATCCTGAAGAATGCTACCTGGACTCACCTAGACATCCCTGCTATCACTATAAATGTTTCTGAATATGAGATAAAACTGCTCAAGTCCAAAAGATATTCATAAAGGGGTGGTGAGGCTTTCATAAGCATAATTTAGAGCTTTAAGATTGCAATCACCCTCCCCTTCCAAGGAGAGGAGAACCTATTCAGTGGCCCCTGAAACTGGAGTGAGAAATGGAAAAGGCCTAAACTAGAAATTCTGGGGTACTATATAAATATGGCAGCCCCCATAGAAGAGGAATCACTCCCACTGTACAAACGTCTCATTCTAAGGTAATGAAAATGTAATGATTCTTATTTTGCGGTCATTATACACTAATGAGAACACACTCTATTTCTGTCATATTCTGCCCATATATCCCCCTAAATCTGACATACTGGACCTTTACAACTGTAAACATTTATTTGGAGCTGTGTTTCTGGCTATTTGCCAAAACTATTCACTCTTATTTTAGCTGTGTTTTGGCTTTGGTTTTGTGGAAATATCTGTCTCTTCAGCTGCTAAATGCCCTATGTTGTATGCTCACCAGTTAAGTGCGTATAGTACGTTCCACTTCTGCAAGTGCGTGAGGGTCCACAAGGGTCTGCTGAGGTCTGCTAAGGTCCGTGTGATGTAAATTTTGTCATCAGAGGGGTCACCGCTCTGTGCGAACATATGCATACCCCCAATTTGCTGTGACCATGCGAACTTGCCCAAGCAAACCACCCCAGACGCTGATCTACTGCTTATTTGTGGAACACGTTCTTCAAGCGGACTCCAGACAGTATAGTATAGTATAACAGAACTTATAGATGTCTGCGCTGTCTGCAGCTGTCCATGTACGCATTTGTTCAGGAGTATAATGGAGCACTCGGTTGCTAACTTTGTCAGTCTGCTGTTTGCTGCTGGGCAGGGCAGGGGGTGTTTTAGAGCTTTTTTCGCTCCAAACAGTTGCCTGTTGAAACCAAAATGAGGTTGATGACATTGGTAAGAGTGAACCAAAAGGGCAATACCGCCCTACAGAGGCAGTATATTTAGACATATCCAACAGTTTGGAACATACTAAGCATGCATGTGAAGCAGTGGGATGCATTACTCTTCAGGAGTGGTTGAAGGACTGTCTGCGGAAACTTTGATACATTTAGTCTCCAGTTAAAACTGGTCACCATTGGAATCTATCATGACCTCCATGAGTCCACACTCCACGAAGGACAGAAGTACAAATATTTTACATACATCCTTCAAGTCTATAATGAGTGAGATTTTGATTAGAAGAAAAGAAGAATGTTTTTGGATGGATTTAAATAAAAAGAAAAGTTGAATTCATACGCAATAAAATGCTAACCTGACAAGCTAGATGGTTTGTTACACATCCTTAGAAACTATTTGGAAAAGGGCAGACACTTTAAAAAAAAACACCTGGTAGTTAATCAGATGAACCATCAACCAATCAGATCAAACTTCTGCTGAGGCCGGTCAGGATAAGAGCAGAAACATTCTTTTCCATGGGGAAAAGCTTTTAGTGTTCTTTGCTCTTCTTTCAATGAAGAAATACTCTCCAATTCTGATACAACTGATGCTATCACAGTATCTACACTAACTTCTATAGGAGCCGCCACTGTTTGTTTGAGACGAGTTGCTTCCATGGGCGCTTCTCGCTGTCATCACACCTGAAACCACGCCCATAGCTGCCCGTAGTCCCTCCTAGGATGCTGATTGGCTGCACCACTTTTGGTGTGGACACAAACAGATAGGTTGAAGCCTGGCAAGATGGATTCTCTTGTGATCACGTGATCTCACAAATCCACGATTTAACGACATAACTAACCACACTGGTGGGTGGTTTAATCTACAGGAATGCATCATATTTTAAGGTTATCATATGACGATGCATTGTGTAGCTAATTTTTTTTTCTCACTTGTTTACTTAGCTTAAGAAGTAATATAACTTCCTCAACCCAAAATGAAACACATAATGAGATAGAGGGTTTTCACTAGAAAGGAAGGGTATTAAAAAATTGTGATAGTATGCAGTACCATAAAATGGAAACACTCAAGTAACATATGAGTACCTCAAATTTGTACTTCAAACAGTACTTTGGTTACATTTCTTAAGTGGGCTTTTTGTAATCAGACCAATGCATAAACCGGTGCAATAAATCAAAACAGAGACATTTTATGAGACATATATTAAGAATTTTAATCTACTATAGTGAAATGTTAAGGCATACATACAAATGTTTCCTTTACAAAAGTTCACAGCAACATCAAAATGGGTCAACCAGCTGAAGCAAGGCACCTTAACGGAACCTTTTGTATTTTGACATTGGTTATAACTTAAAAGTAGAGTACATCTTTGGCACCAGAAAACAAGACAAATAAAGAATATAAATGAAAAAAAACAACAACTACAAAATATATTAACTTCTCTCACTTCAAATAGCCATTCATGTAAACACATTCCAAACAAAGAGAAGGGCATTAATAACTCAAACTGGCACAATGCATTGACCAGCAGATGCATTGTGACGGGACATATGACGTATAAAAGGTTCAGGGGGAATATCAGCCGAGTGTGGTGATTTCACATGGTGTTTGTGGGACTTCTGTTGATAATGTGAAGATTTTAGAGGCCCCCAGTGAATGAATTTCAGTATTAACAATTCAGAAATGGAGAACATATTAGCCTCTTCACAAATCCATGGAATTTTAGCCATATTCCCCAGTAGAGTAGAGCAAATCTGAATTGTGGCACATTCCAGTTAAATACAAAAGTCTACATTCAGCAATGTTCAGTGATCCTACACTCTGCAGGGAGAAATAAATAGAAGATTCCATGTTAAGGATAAAGTCCGCTCAGAAATGTGAGATACTCGAGCAATGGGGAAAACACGGCTGAATATAACACATTGATGGGGACAACAAATAGAGTAGCAAATGCAGGCCAATTATAGTTGACCGTTTCTCTGCTCGCAGTAGAACCAGCTACCACGGCTCAGAAGAAATAACCAGCCCCAGAAAAGGAATCATGTGGAGAATGCGTGCCATTTTAACAAGGGCGAGGGGTCAGACTTTAGATAGCCTTTTTCTTTAACGGGAGCATTCCCTCAGCGAGGGAATGTGAGAAGATTAGCTCCAGTGTGTCAGCGGAGGGGAGCAAAATGCTGCCAGTCGCCATCTGAGGCCCCCCAAACATTAACCCGGGATCTGGAAAATTAGACCCCCGTCAAACCCCGTCAATCCTTGCAGGCTTTTTTAAGAGAGAAATGAGCAGATGTTCTGCAGGCTCCGCATTCAAAGGAAGTTTCCAAATCCTCTGCTGAGCTGTGAGCAGGCCTCCGAATGTATTTTAAAGAGAGGAGCAACTGCTAATTCAGGCTTGAGTGGTTCTGTTAGACAGAATAATCCACAGAGGATGCTTACACTGAGTCACTTTATAAATATTCCCATTATTTTCAGAGAGGATGCTAAAAGGCTCACTACTGAAAATTCAAAAATACACCAAACAAAACACAGATGTGTTGCGCACTTAATCCAGATAAGTGAGTACAATTGGATATAATTTAAGTGGAGCAGAGCAAGACGAGTGATCCTTGTTCGTCTCACCTCTCAAACATAAAAGTAACATCACAATATGAGCAGCATTTACAAATATAAATACAATACATAACAACAACAACAAAAAAAAGTTACATGCACAACACATGTATATGCACAATCAGCAGCCCAGTCCCTGTCGTAACACAAAATACTGTCCAGGTACCTTGAACAATTCTGACTCTTGAGGCAAATGTCAATTGTTCAGTAGAAGGAAAGCTCAGCTCTCCGCTCCACACTGGGCTACATTCTGGACTCTGCGACGCCCGTTTAGATTCAGACGGTCAGCTTCTCTTCACTTGCGGTCAGACGTCGAGGAAGGCCTTTAACACCTCAGCCAAAAGTCTCTGTCATCGTCGGCTGTCTCTCGTTTGACGCTTCAGTCAAATCAGCACTCAAATGAGGATTTCAACAACCTCTGCATCTGAGCTGTTGATGCTCTTGAATGTCTTGAGTGGTGCCTTTGGCTCCTCCGACGCATCTATAGTGAAGATAAAATTAGCAGATTAGAAAAACAGCTTTGGTTCGCTGAGGTAAGTACAACTGCAATGCCTGGCTCTATGCAAAGCCTGGTTACACTTTAAATTTAGTGGTCAAGTAGAATAAAGGTTAAATAAACACAGTAGAAATACACTGTAAAAAAAAAGTGCGAAAAATGTATAAAATTGAGAAAACTTTTAATTTCTTCACAAAGGTTTTCCTAAAATAAACTAAAACAGTTTTGAAGACCTACAATCACTTGATGAGATAATTTACTTTATTATTATTTAGAAAAACTTAAATCTTGGGATTTTAGAAACAAAAAAGTATATATTTCAAAAATTGCTGAGAAAGTAAAATAACACAGAATGTCTCAGAATCTTTTAAACTTTTTAAATCTTATTTGTCTTATTGTATTTTGAGTTTTAAGTCAAATTCAAACTCTTGAATTTTGAAATAAGCTAAATGTTTTGCTGACCTATGATCTTTTGCCAAGCTAATGTATTTTTCTTCTTTAAATAACTTTTTAGAAACAAAAAGTTTTGTGTTTTAGAAATTGTTCATAGTGAGCTAGGTGCTTGAAAACCATTAACCGTTTTTTGAAATGCAGAATCTTTTGCTTGAGTTTGAGTTAAACTAAAAAAATTTTGTTTAGTTCAATTTTTTTACAGTGTAGTTTGTGTGATCTGAAATGCTTAACACAACAATAAACCCACCGGTTGTAGCTGCTGAGGTCGCTTCAGACGTCTTTAGCGTGCTTGGCTCTGTCGCAAGCTCAGGCTCCTGCGGGGCCTCGTCGCTTTGGGTGCTGCAGTCTCTGCTCGGTCCCTTGGGCGCCGCGCGGGGTCGCGGTTGCAGCGCAGCAGCACCTGTCTGGTCATCTGAGAGGCTCTTCCCTACAAATGCAGACAAAGAGAGGAGACTGCTTAATTACCCCGCTTACATCCACATTTACACACTCCTTAACATCTGCCCTGTCAAGTTCTTCCCATGACTATTCTGGATGGGGCTATTCTGGAGTGAGAGATGATATGCATTCCAGTTTAAAAACATGTTGTCTATTTGAGGGACACCAAAGGGTTGTCTCCTACTGACTGCTTTTTTTTTAGGAAGTGTACATTCTGTCTGGCGACGCTGACCAGTCTGCCAGTTGTCGCTCGATAGCATGTGTCATTAAAGATTCAAAATTCCTCTGTGTTACAAGAAGTGTCGGGGCAAACATCTTGTACTCACCTTTACACTCTGTGCTGCTGCTCACGGTGTTGATAGACGGGACGGACCTCGCCAGACGAAGCCCCTGTTTCTCCAGCTTGCCCTGCTCCCACCTGGAGCGCTGCTGGAGGACTTTGATCACGGCATCCTTCTCCAGGAGCTGAGCGTGAAGTGCACGGATCCTAAACACAGAAGATGGAGTACACCATTAGATCTCACGCCCCCAGGAAGCAGGATGAACTGGTGTCAAATGAAGACGTGGAAAGATGTATACCTGTTCTCCATTTCCTGATGTCTGTGACTCGCCAAAGGCAGGTCTTCATTAAAACTGTTGTTTGGTGAATGTCGAGGTGAATGATTGATGATGGTTGTGTCTCTGCAAAGAAAATAGAAGCTTGTTTAAAAAAAAGTCCCCAAATTTCAATAAACTTGTCATTATTTGCTGCGTTTATCTTAATTCTCCATGCTTCATCGTACCTCTGTGCTGCAGCGGTGGCTGCTGCATCCATTGCAAACTGCCTCATGGTGCTCTCCTCCAGGTACTTTTGTTCCCACTTGGTGATGTCTGCCTCCAGGGCCAGAATACGCTCCTCTTTTTCCCTCAGCTGCTGCTGCAACGTGGAGGAGCTCAGTTCTGAGGCTGTGGGGTCGGCTGCCTGGCTCTGAAACTGAGACAACAGACCAACAGGTGTTAACGTTTAGGCTTCCACGGAAACAAACACCAATAATTTTCATGAATAGTTTGACGTTTTGGGAAATACATTTAGTGGCTTTCTTGGCGAGAGTCAGATGAGAAGATTGATACCACTCTCGTATCTGTTCGCTAAACATGCCGCTACACAGCAGTAGCCGTTTAGCTTAGCTTAGCATAACAACTGCAAGCAGAGGGAAACTGCTAGCCTAGCTCTGTACCCCCAAAAAGTATGGAATCAAGATGTAATGTGTAAATTAGTGACTTTCAGATGTGCCGGTAGGTCATTTTTTTCGCCTTGCTTCCAGCCATTATGCTAAGCTAAGCTAATTAACACACAGCTTACGTTAACTCTTGACAAGAAAGCAAACACAAGTCTATGTTCTTCTCACGTGTTGTGCCCTAAGGCTTTTGTACCCTGGGGCTCATATTTGTACACTAAAAAGAAGCTCCATAGTAGCAGTCAGTTACCTTAGCTTAGCATAAAGACTGAAAGTAGGGGGAAACTGCAAACTTGGCTCTGTCCACAGATGGAATGTCTGTCCAATGTATGGATTCAACCAACAAGATATAATACTTAGGTTAATTTTTTTCACCTTCAGACAGAACCAGAGCTGTTTCCTCCTGCTTTAATCATTTGTGCTAAGTTAAGCTAATTAACACCAGGCTCTAGCTTTATATTTAGTGTTCCAATCTTCTCATCTAACTCTCGACAGGTAAGCAAACACAAGTCTACGTAACAATTTCTTCCTCACCTGTTGTGCCCTGAGGCTTTTCAGCTCCTGCTCCAGCCGCGTGCGCAGCCGCAGCTCGAGCGTCTCCCTCTTCTCGCACGCTGCCTGCAGCTGAGCCAGCGCGCTCTGCAGCCGCTCCACCTTCTCCACGTAGGCCCTCTTCCTCTGCAGCTCTTCCTCCAGCTGCCGGTTGCGGGCCTGCGTTGAGGTCAGAGCCTGCTCGAGCATCTCTCGTCTCCGCTGGCACTCTTCCCCGGAGACGCGCAGGTGCTGTATCTGCCTCTCTAGCTGTTCACGCTCCCGCTGCTGCTCTTCATCTAAGGTACAGAAAAAGTGAAGAAAAAAAGAGGTGAATGGTGGTTACTAAACACCAACTGGCTCACGCAACTTAAGGTTCTCGTAAACAGCTTGCAAACAAAACTTTTAACATGCAAAATAAATAAATTTGAGCTGATTCAACCTAAAAATGTAAGCTAATAGTTTCATAACTGAGTTAAATTAAGTGAACTTAAGTGCACAAAGTATCTGTTTTTAATTTGTCTTTAATTAATTAGGCTGTAACAGCATATAAATATTAGTCAAATGAGCTCAAAAATGTGTCAGTCTTATGAGGATAAGTGTTTGTGTTGAGTGAAGATGAAGTTGTCATGTCATTCTGACAGCCCTGAATGAATCAGGATTTACAGTGTAACGTGATCATGAAAAATATGAAGTTGGGAGGTTACCAATTCTAATTGTCATGGGACAAGAGGTCAAATGAATGCTAAAGAGGGGTATACTGTGTATCATGACTATTCAGTGGCCACAGATGGGGTCAGTCAAGTGTCTGCGTAGGAGCAGGCAGTTACATTTTAAATGGAATGTGACCCAACAAGAGACGTTTACACACTGCCATCCAGGCATGTGCTTCAACGTCACACCAGTTGACATGTCCTCTAAACTAAATCAGTTACAGCAAGTTTTGCTGTACCATGAACTTCCAAATCAAAATAAAATATTTCTCATTTACCAATTAAAAGCCGGACCATGATTCAGTGGAAACTTTCAGAAAGGAAAGCCAGTTTATCTGCTGTGCCACTTTAAAAAGGGGGTTGATTACACAACACGAGTGCATGCCTGCGGAGGGAATGCAGACTTCCTCTTATCCACTTACGCACACAGGCATAGCTTTGTGCTGGGAAAAGCTCTGGAATGCTTCTAAGGACGTGAAGTAAACAAGCAGCTCAAAATATAATTGAAGTGGTCCTTGTAATAAAAAAAAAAAAAGAAAGAAAAAAACTACATATCCCTCTATTGTGATTCAAATGCGGTTTTGCTCCTGTGGCTCCAAGATAACTGTTCTCAGGAAAATGGACAATATTTCTGATCGTGTGCCTCAAGACAATCCCATGGCTCTTTGTAATAAACAGAAATATGCAATCATTCATCCACTCCAGCAGGGTAATGTAAAACAGGCTGATTATGTAACTACAGCTGATTCAGAAGATTTTTGAGAAACTAATCTAATCCTCAGATATGTCTGTGCGAGGTTAGTCGAGTTTACTCTGCGGCAGATCCCCGCACAGGAAGAAATATTCACAACTGGCCGATGGTGGTTAAACCATGAGGTAAAGAAATGCCCAAACAAGGAGAGTGAGCAAGCCAGAGGTCATGTTGAGTCGGGCCTGGACGCCCTGGAGTCCCAGACTTATTAGTTCCCCTTGAGGAGGGAAGTCAGCAGTGATGCAAAACTGAGCAGGGGGGGTGAGGGATGGGGGAGGGAGGCATTCCTAACGCTGGAACAGCCTGAAATACCTAAAAAAAATTCCTGGAATCCAGGCCACATTTACTACAGTGATGAAAATTGGCTGGCGTCTAAGTGCTAAGAGTAAGTCTTAACATTAGAGATAGGGACATTTGTTCCGTGACACGCAGGGCCACAGCTTTTATAACTGAGGGAGGAAACCAATCCCTGCTCAACTATGTTCCTGCCATTGTTAAGTGCTCCGTAGGCCAGTGTGATCTGTCAAATCAGATTTAAAAAAAAAAAATGCTATGAGAAGACAGGTCCTCTAATAAAACACTTACTTTGCTCCAGCAGTTTAACAAAGATATGCTGCCTCTGGTCGGTACACTCCGCCGCTCGCTGCTTGGTGGCCGTGTCAAGTTGGTCTGTAGAGAGGATAACAGGACACACGCAACAGTTACACACACTGGTTTATACTTAAATGCACAATATGTATCTCTAATATTAAAATGATAACAAAACATGTAGTTTGATGACGAAGTGGCATGGGATGATGGGAGTTGTTGTCTTCACTTTTAAACAACCACCATAGCTGATGAAAATCTATCTATAATAATATTTTATTCACATTCGCTAATGTCCGTCCTCACTCTGACGTATCCAAGGTATCCCATGTTTTCACAGAGAGCACAGTAACTAGCAACTAGCTAACAACAGCTAGATGGAAATGCACTGTTAAGCTTGAATAAAATAAGCATTTTCCTGCACTTGAACACTGTTGGAAACATCTGGGATAACGACAAAATATATAAAATATGTCTAGCCTTTTTCACACATTTTAATGCAGAAATGTTACATATTACAGCTTTAAACATGAGCAACAGATGAGTGGGCACATACCTCTCAGGTCTCTGTTAAAGTCGTGCATCCTCTTAATCTCAGCCTCGAGTTTATTCCTCATTGTTTTCTCCAGGGTTTCCCGCTTGGCCGAGCCTTTCATCAGAGTCTCATAAGCTTCAGATATCCTCTGAATCTCCAACTCCAGCTGGGGAGAAAATGTGAGAAGATGCTCAGTCTCCATTCACAGTCCGGACTGTGGGTAATGTTGCAGTTGTTAATATCAATGAGGCTAATTAGTCATCTCTACTGCCTGCAGGCAAATGGCTTTTTAACAACTGAAAAGCGGGAATCAACATTCCTGAGTGAACGGTTGTGGGTCCCAGGTGTCGAGGCATTGATCTCTTTTCATGGCAATATGCCAACATGTTTTGAAAGACAAAGAGGGGAGGATGTGTGGTGGGACATTCCAGAGACTGGAAGGAGGAGAAAACTCTTGACACCTAACTTTACAGCAAACAAACCATTAAATAAATATGATGAAAACTCTAGGAGACTTGTCTTTGACAAAGGTTTTCATTGTGTAATAACAAATTACATGTTATTACATGTGTATATATGTATATGTAGTTAGAAGCTAATAAATCTCTTTTGAAAAAACCTTTTTATGCATTTTGTTTAGTCTGAAGTTATGTAAAACAGCAATATTAGGCTCTCTTGGCTCAGGTTTTGAGTGTCTATGGGATCCAAAAACATAATCAGGATCAGGAAAATCTGGAATCTGGGGGTGGGGGGCTTTTCACACACACAGTCTCAGACCTGGTGAGATTAGTCTATGTCAGTCCTCCACATAGCGAACAAATCACTCTGTCTCCTGTGCATATTCCTAACTGCCAGACAGCTCATCACCCTGACATGTACTGGCACAAAACCACTGTATTTACGATTTCCGCACCCTCTAGACTATTCGGGGCACTGCCCTCTTCTCTCACCTTCTGCAGCCTGGCGGCCTTCTCGGCGTAGACCTCCAGCTCCTTCCTGAGCCGCTCGTTCTCCCGCATCAACACGTCAGTCTGAGCCGCGCTGTTGCTGGAGGCCGAGGTGATGCTACTGTGAGCCACCTGGGACTGAGCAGACACATACCTGCTGAGGAGAGACGTGAGTGATTCATTACTACGCCACTGAAAGCCACAATGTCTCAGAATGACTGAATGAAAGCTTGTCTGAAGCTGTTAAATCTGGCCACAATTGAGCTACTAAATCATCACTCCACAGTGTCCTCTGTCTGTCTTTATTACCTGTGATGCTGTGAGTAGAAGGGTGGAGGAGGGTCTCTGCAGTACTGTACATGCTCCTGTGAGTGGCTGACCATATATCCAGGAAGTCTGGCACAGATAGGATAGTCCGGGGGTGGCCCACGCTGGTCTACACACTGCTGGGGCCCTTGTCTGTCAGGGGCCCCAGTGTTTGTGACATTATTATTATACAGCTGTGGATAGCTGTGTGAAGAGCTCATAGCCAGGCTGTGTCTTGGTCCGTTCCTCTCCAGAGAGAGCTGCAGGAGCCTCTCACTGAGGGAGCGAGCGTGCTCCCTCTTCATATCCCACTGTCCCTCACTGCGACCCCCCATTACATCCATGCCAGGCCCTTCCTGCTCCACTTGCCCCTGGTGAGAGTTCAGGTACTGCGAGTGGACCTTGGCTTCCTCATACGTTGGCAGCTCCTCTCCGTGGAGCTGGTACAGGTGGCACACCTGCTGGCTCTCGGAGTGCAGGCCGTCACCCTGGTGCTCCTGGCCCTGGGGCTCCTGACGTTTCGACATCTGTATGTACTGGGACTCGTCCTGAGTCAGGCTCTCCAGAGAGGAGCGAGGGCTGCCCGTGCCCCCGCCGCTGCCTCCACGCAGGGCCTGCTGCTGGATGGCGAGAAGCGTGCGAGTGTCCGTCAGATTCCCGTAGCGGAGCTGCTCCTGGATGAGACGGTGCAGAACCGTTCCAGATGAGTCTTCAGCGGTTCTCATTTCAGTCAGTGGGAAATGAGCAGCAAAAAAAAAAAAAAAACAGCCTCAAGGTGGCAGTTTGGGCACTTCACCAATCACAAATCTGAAAGAGAAACAATAGTCTTAATCAGACTTGCTGCACAACACATGTTTCAGTTTATCCAATGTGTTTTTATGCTTCCTCACCCCTATAGTTATTAGGGCCACACAGTATGGTAAAAAAAAAAGATCATCTTGCAATTGCAATATGATTCACAATTAATGGGAATGATCCTTTTTGCATCACAATTTTTATTTTCACTGGAATAGTTTTATGATCTTAGACTGCGGGGGCACTGTGACTCACGTCTTACTCGAGCATGGCTGAACCCAGAAGCCACCAACAAACTATACAAATCATGATGAAGTGACATCTGTCGGGGTCTGTACCAAACAAATATGTTTTCTCCAGGAAATCTCTGAAGCACTTCATTATAATGCCGATTTACCACACATTTTACCTTCGTCAAAAAATTGCAGCTTCTTCTATTTGGATATTGCACTTGGCCATATTGCAGTTTAGATAATATTTTGATTAACTGCGCAGCCTTGCTTGTTATCACCACATTCATTCAGTGATCAATGGTAGTATTTCACAAGCACAAGCACAAGCCAACACTGAGAATTCCTCTCAACTCATTTACAAACTCTTCTGTTGCACAATGACTTTTGCTGTGAGCTGTTGCTGGAAATACCCCTGTCAGTGATGTCAGTGCAGATCCAGTTTTATCGCCCACACACTCTAAAGCATAACTTTCCCCAGACAGACGACAGGCAGGCAGGCAGAAGTGTAATTCTCAACAGTTGCTATAAACATCACAGGGTTCCCACACATCAACAAATACACTGATTTCTCACAGTATGACAGAAACTGTAATGATGAGTAGCCCCCAAAATAGTGCTGCAACAATTAGCGGATTGCCACTTACTAAATTAATCTGCAACTATTTTGATCATCAATTAATTGTTTTGAATAATCTTTTAGAGAATTTGTGCAAATTTCAGCTTCTGTGAATATTTTCTGGATTCTGTACCCCTCTATGACAAATAGAGCATCAACTTTGGCTGTGGGAAACTTATTTCAACATTTTCTGGACCAGACAACTTATTGATTAATTGAGAAAATGATCGGTTGAGTCATCAGTAATGAAAATAATCCTCAGTTGCAGCCCTAACCCAAAACATGATTCTGCACGAAACATGTTGAAACTAACTAACTTAACTAAAACGCCTGTTCTCTAAGAGCTCTCTATGGGAAATACAATACAATTATAAAATCCCAATGAGATGTTTTTAATCGACCAGAAATTCGACTTAATTATTTTTGATTGATTAGCATCCCGGACGTGAGGTGAGGTGATCCTCTTCTCTACATTAAAAACAAACGAACATATACACACATATATAAAAATAATCTTTTCCATGGGGACCTCAGGTTAAAACAGAGGTATGAAAACTGACACTGACACTGAAAATTCACTTCACATTAATACTGCGCCATGCGCAAAATCCGTGCCAATGGGACTTGTAGTTATTAGGCATCCAAACACAATCCGGCTGAGAGATAAACTTGGAGAAAACATAACGTAAAACTTACCTTGTTAATTATAGTCTCATCACACACGGACTAGTTAACGGTGGTGTAATCTCAACAGTATCCTGCGCTCAATTCAACACAAGTTTCCCGAGTTTCTCCCTCCTGTTTTCCTCCATGTATCGTTCGGTTTAGCGTGTGTGCGCGCCGACGGGCAGCAGCAGACTGAGCGGAGCGGAGCTGCGAGCTGCACCAATAAATAACTGAGGGCCGATTGTTCACTGAGGCTGGAATGACTGGAATGTAAAGGCTCCAAGTCCCTGTGGGATCAAAAGCAGAGCACAGGGGAGGAGGGAGGAGGGAGGGAGAAGGAGGAGGAGCAGGAGGAGAGAGGGTGAGGGGAGTGAGGGGGGCGAGACAGGGTGTTGGAGGGGGTGGGGGGGTAAGCAAAAATTGGATTCAGAGCAGCAGCACCATCTCAGCTGGCTGCTTGTGTCATGTAAAAGAGCTTGTTGTTGTTTTTGTTGTGCTGCGGTTTGAGGAATTTTAAGTCCCTTCTGCTCCAACAGTCACAGGAGATTTAAGTCCTTACAGTTGTAGGAGAGACACAGGAGAGTTACTGTGAGACTGCAGGAGATAAAAAAATAAAAAATAAAAAAAAAAGATCTTACATTACAACTTTACTGTCACAAAGTCTTCAAGTCTTTACTGAAACACTCGGGGGATTAAATATTAGGACATTTTAAGATTGCTGCGTTAAACCTGTTAGCCTATCTGATTCATTATTTTTGAGAAGGTTTATTATTTGAGATACTAATTCATTATTTTGACATACTAAGTCATTGTATTGAGATACTAGATTAATATTTTGATACACTACATTATTATTTGGCATACCAAGTCATTATTTTGGGATGCTTCCCCATTATTTCGGGATACAAAGTCATTATTTTCACATTTCAAGTTTCCCATTACTTTTAGACACAAACTCATTATTTGACATGCTACATCATTACTTCAGGATACTGACTCACAGTTTTGAGTTTCTAAGTCATTATTTTGAGAAGCTTTCTCATTATTTTGAGTAACTAAAGTGTTCACTTTGACATACTGATTATTTTAAGTGATTATTTGGCACTGTACGTCATTATTTTGAGACACTAATACATTATTTCAGCAATTTCTCAGCAAGAAACAGCAATTTCACACATTTAAGAACCTTAAAACAAAGAATGTTTGACATTTTTGCTTAATAAATCGTCCTAAATGATTGCATTATTTTTAGAATTGTTGGTAGTTCAATTTAGCGAATAATCAACTAATAATCAGAACTAAAAATGGTGATTATTAAATTGAAATCTCATCACAATTTCTGTTAATTAAAAGCCGAGCTGAATTTTACCTACTTTCCATGGTGGACAGAAACTACAGACTTAACAAGAGATCTTATTATAACTACTACAGTGAGGCAGTGATGAAAAAAGTGCTGTCATATAATTGAGACATGGATTAATCATTATTTTCTTGAGCAGCCTTTTGTTTGCATGTGCCTGGTAAATATTTAAGCCGTGGCCCGTGCCAGTTAATTGCAGAGTGTGTGTCTGTGTGTGG
Organism: Lutjanus campechanus; assembly: GCA_027495735.1. NCBI lineage: Eukaryota > Metazoa > Chordata > Actinopteri > Lutjaniformes > Lutjanidae > Lutjanus > Lutjanus campechanus. Next base: position 2,178 of record JAJHUR010132817.1, on the reverse strand, counting down.
ACAGGACACGGAGGGAGAGGGGTGGGTGCGAGGCACGCTGCCTGCCAGCTGTCCGTGGACTGAAATCCCCTTCCCCTCCTTTAATAAGAGCTCTGAGAGATGCATTGTTCTCCCCCAAAAAAGCAGACATGACGGGGGCAGCCCTGCCATCTGCTGTTCTCCCCTCCACCACTAGCACCAGATATACGCTTCATTCACACACACACACACACACACACACACACACACACACACACACACACACACACTCTCATGTAGATGGAGACTCTGGGATCAGCTGGCAGTGGGGGTTGGGTTGTAGTTTTGGATAGTATTGTCACTGAGTGCAGCTTTTTTTTTGCATGAAAAGGATCATCCTAATGTGGTGGTGGAGGTTGTCGGGTGTAAACAAGTCTGCTCTTGTTAACGCGGCGGTGCAGTCAATCAGCAGACAAACTGCAGGTTACTTTATCTCACTCACAGGCAAACGTCCACCTGCTGATTTGCATGGCAGTTGAAGTCCAGCAGTTGCAAAAGAATGTCGTTCACCTCAACAACTGATAAGAATCAGCAGGTTTTGCCATTTCTTTATTCTTCTGTGGCGACAGGATAAGCAAAGAGGTTTATAACACATTAGAGCTGCTGCACACTAAAGGATTAATTTGACATGTTGGAAAATATGCTCAACCGCTTCCTCGCTGAAAGTTTAATGAAGAGCTCGGTTACCCCTCACATCTGTCTGTTAAATATGAAAGCTACAGCCAGCAGCCAGCTAGCTTAACACAAAGAAACGCTCCTATAAAGCTCAGTGATTACACCCTGTTTCTTGTTCGTTTAATCCATACAAAAACCAAAGTGTAAAAACCACAAGTTGTGGTTTTACAGGTTACGTTACCCTTTGGCTTGGAGCAGTCACTTTCTGGAGCCTTGTCATTGCCGTGAGGTTGCCGGGCAACCAGCAAAGACCCCCGAAATCACTGCTCCCAACCAAGAAATAATTTCATAAACAAACCTCCATGAAAAAACAATCTATTGTCGTTACACTGGTGCCATGCCACTGTTCTGATGGCCTAACAGTCTGAAAAATGCCTCATTCAACCAAAAACCCATTTGTCCCACAGCCCAGAAAACAAACTGCTCCGAACATGCAGGCAAAACTTAATTGACATAACCAACATACTTATTTTAACCAAAACTATAATCTTTTCCCACACCAAAAGTATTTTGTTGCCTCAGCCTAACCAAACTGTGACCATTTCACAGCATTAACCACATGTCTATTATTGTTCTGATGACAAGGTCACCTGTCTATGACAACAAAAGATCACCTGACTATTGTTACCATGATGACAAATACTACCTGACAAAGGTCACCTTATGTTTCCATGTCAAAATACACTAAGATATTAAGGGGAAGTACTCCAGGGAGAGTAGGTATTTTCAGAACAAAGGGCCTTTGAAACAGTAGCGTTTTGTTTTCTGAATAAGTGGCTATTGGCATTTTTTGGACTCTTGGGGATTTGGAATGGGCCGTCAGACAAACTGGACAATTTACACTATATTTTCGTACAAATTAAACAAACAAGATTTAACATTTTAATTACTTAAACTTTTGGACAGAGCCACGCTAGCTGATTCCTTGTGCTTCCAGTCTTTATGCTAAGCTAAGTTAACAGATATGACAGTGGTATCAATCTTCTCGTCTAATTCTTGGCAAGATAGCGTACATGTATTTTCCACAGTGTTGCATGACAGGGAAGAATACTGCTTTTTTTTTGGTCAAATATCCTTTGGTTTTAAAATTGTTTTCCAGTTCAGAAAAGCTCAGATCAATATGGCACAATAGGGCTCTAAATATTTTGGGAACCTGTTTTGCCTTCTCTCAATCTAAATACTCGTACTCAGTAGTTAGAGTGAATTAGACTGATCAGTCCATAGTATGTTCAGTTGATAATCTGTGATCCAGTTCCAATAGTGCTATCTCTAGATTAACCATCTATTTAATTAGTAGGATGATAAGAAAAAGTACAAACTGATGTAACAGACTGTCATTAGTGTTATTACAGTTTATGGATTTGTCAAGTGTCGTGTTAATGTTAAAGGCCCTGTAAAGTGGCAATAAATGTGTGTTCTGAGTATGTCACACCACAGAAATATGTGTTATTAATCACCCAGCCAAATTTGAATGATTAAAAAAAC